>JALXJV020000003.1:40813494-40839489 GCA_024633595.2 Lepomis macrochirus | reverse complement strand
GAGCTAATTAAAGATGGTAAAAGTGGCGGGTCCAAAATCATCTTAAAAAGCATCTTCCCACCCACATATAATGATTCCGGCCCAAGACAACTGCAATGTTGTTTTTTGTTGGAATGAGACCAAATGTTTTTCACTAAGTACAATAATATGTATTGTATTATTCCAGTTTTATTTCTTGTTTAGGGATTGGGAGGTGATGCAATTTACTGAAATATACTGCTGACTTGCTAGTAAAGTGATAGCCCTTGCTATTTAGATGTCTAATGTAAATTGTGTTATAATTGTTGTGTGTTAGTGATGTATTTGAATGTTTCCTTAGGCTGAAGAAAGAGACTCAGGTGAGATGCACACTTAGTTAACCGCGTCGGGTGGATAGGCGTGGTCTTAGAAAGAGATGCTCTTTTAATGTAGCAGAGGCTGGCGAAAGGTACCACAAAGTACTGAATAGACTGAATAATGTGCATTGCATCTGTGTTTTACAGTCTGTTATGAAGAGGGAAGAAAGAAGGCAAGGAGGCTGAAACTCTGTCTGACTTACAGACACAGAAGTGTCATGTAAAAGGCCACTAAGACCTAAAACGTTATGTCAATTTAAAGACCAGGTTCTTATTAAATATTGTTTCCATTCAGTTTTGACTGATTGTGTGTTTATTCATTCTTTAAAATAGGAAGAGTGTTCGGCTTGGCCCACCTGGTCTGGTCCCCTCCACATAACAAAATTTTTCTGGGTTTTGTAACATGACTGGTCACCAAAACAAATATTGAAAGACAAAGTGGAGGACCAGGAGCTGTCTGAGAAGGAGGTATGGTATGACACCTTTACAGACGTTACAGAGGACGAATCAGAAAAAAGTGACATCTGGGGAAAACCGGGTAAACTACTTGGAGCTAATTGGAGGGACTGGCGATGCGTGACTGTACATGGCGTGTCCTCCGTGAGCTATTTGCTAACGATTTGGGAAAGCAGCTCAACTGGAGGGGGGTCAATGAAAACGCCTCGCCCTTCAGTTGAAAAGATGTTCTCATTGCTAAGAATATTGTTTTGGATATAATGTATATCTCAGATGACATGTTTAAATTATGCTAAAACATCATATTGACCTTACAATGTATTAATTTACTCCTAAGCTGCTGTTGGGAGAAACCCCTTCACCTCCGGTGCTGCTGAGAAAGAGGTAGAAGGGACCATGAAGAGGTGGCTTCAGCTGGCTGCTGACCGAGAGGGCGGGAGGAAAAGGAGGCTCCTTTCAAAGGAAAATCTATAATGGATCTGTCTTTGAAATCTGTGTATTTAAAATCAGCTTTTATGTTGTCGTCTGCATCAGTTTTGTTAACTGCTAATAAAAATTCTTTTTTTAAATGAATAACCAGTTTTGAATTTGTGGGCCGCACAAATTTTTGCTATCTGGGTAATCTCTACACCGACCCTAATTTGTAACATGACTGGTCACCCAAAACAAATACTGAAAGAAAAAAACCAAGATGAGGTATGGTTTGACAACTTTACTGGGCTGAAGCGAGGACAAATCAGAAAAAGTGACATCTGAGGAAAACCTTGTGGTTACACCCATCAACGTCTTTATTGAGCACTGAGGGGAATATGGCTGATGAAAAAATCAGTTTTGCCAGTGTAGTGGAAAATCTCTTATGTTGGATCAACCATCCAGCATATAAAGGACAAATATGTCCATTAATCTGCCTACTGATGATGTCACAACCATCGTCAGTACACTGGCAACAATACTTAGAGCGAGCCTTCACGTGATGGAAATGCGAATGCTACGATGGAGCCTAGGACTCACCCGATTCGACCACGCTATGAATGAAGGCGTCGCGAAGGCGAATGGGAATTGCGCCAATCACGGGAAGATGAGGGAAGGAAGACTTCGGCTGGTGTGGCCACGTCATCTGAGCGAGGAATATTCATTGGCGAGAACAGCCATGCGTCTGAAACCGGCGGCCAGAGACCGCGCTGACGGCCAAAAAAAGAGGTGGATGGATCGAATCGTGGAGGACATGCGCTATGTGAGCGCTACCCGGAAGGCGCCATAGATCGGGCCAGATGGAGACGGATAATCCAAAAGCGGACCCTGCAACTTCTTGGCGGGAATAATGCTAGGGCGAAGAAGAAGTCTGTACATGTTTGTAAGGAATTCCTGAAAAGTCTGGCTCTGAAGACTGACTTGCATTTGACTGAAAGCCGTTCCACATCAAGCAGAGGGGCTTCTGTTTCTAATGCCATCGGGGGGGACATTTTCATATCCCAAAAACTGGGTGAGATCGTTCCACTGATTCTTATAGGCGTGATGGGTATTAAAGATGCCATTAAAGATGCGTAACAGCCCTCACGCCAAGAATCTAGCATTCACCGTGATGACTGGAATAAAGGAGAAGACATCTGCAGAGCTCAGAGGTTCTGGGAGAGACAGTAGCAGTACCGCATGCCACGGGCTTAACTCTGTCCTGCAGGAACAGACATTACACTTACTGGTAAGAGGCGTCTGCAATGTTGGTCAGATGTCTAAAACATTATCTCTACACCGACCACAAATTGTAACATGTCAGCCCTACACTTTTCTCACTGTACACATACGATTGTGCGCTAACTCAGAGAATAATGATAACATTGTCATTAAGTATGCAGATGATACAACTATCCTCGGTCTCATCAGAGAGGATGGCGAGTCATCATACAGGGACATGGTCCACAAGGTCACTGTCTATGGGGAGGACAATGATCTTGTCCTTAACATTGACAAAACAAAGGAAGTTATTTTGGATTTTAAAGGAGGAGAGGAGAGCCCCTCTCCACAGCCTCTCGCCATTAAGGGGATTGAGGTGGAAGCGGACTGACAGCTATAAGTTCTCTATATATAGGACTCTATATAGGACTCTTTAGCTGGGCTAAAACACTTTGGCAACAGTGAAAAGAGCTCAGCAGAGACTGCATTTCATCAGAGTACTAAAGAAGGCCGGACTGCAACGTCAACCCTAACCCATGTTTACAGGGGTCTTGTTGAAAGTATCCTTACAAGGGGTATCACAGTGTGGTATGGTAACACCACCATGACTGAAAGGAAATCACTGCAACGGGTCATAAAAACTGCAGAGAGGGTTATCGGCTCCAACCTCCCCTCCTTGGACACTATATATACCAGTCCCTCCAGGATTTCGCAGGCCTTTTTTTGTGATTGTTGCGGCCTAAAATTCCTGATGTTGCGGCCGCTTTTCTAAAAAGTTGCGATGAAAGTTGCGATGTTCTTTGGCATTAGTTTTTAAAGGTTAAAACGGCAAAGGTAGATAGATTTTTACTTAAAGTACTCATATTATGCTTTTTTCCTTTGCCTCACACACTCAACTCAACTGATTTCAGTACACATCATTGATAGTTGAGTAATGAAAATTCGTGTCAAAACTTTTTGAGAAAGCTGTTAAGTTCTTAAATCTCTCTCTCTCACACACACACTTCAGTGTCATGCAAACAAGACAGTCACTTCTGTGATGCTAGTCACTCCATATAGGCTACTACAATGCATTAACGTTACCTCAGTTAGTGTGAGGAAATACCGCACAATGCGTTTTTTAATCAACCGGCGTATCACTAACTAACCTGGCTAGTTGTAAACAAACAGCTGGCCGAGCGAGGTTGTAACTGGAACGCCGTCAGCTCGGGTGTGACGTCATTCCCAGCTCCGACCTGTTTTTCACGGTCCTTCGCTGTTATTCTTGTAGGTAAATGTGAGACGTTGGCGGCACACATGTCCGCTGCGTCTTCTGAACAAAACAAGGAAGTGCGTTTGATAACGACCGCGATGATTGGTCAAAGGTGCAGAAAAGTTGCGGTGACTGATAAAAATTGCAAGGCGCACTGAATTCACGGGGATTTGTTGAAGTTGCGTTAATAGTTGCGATCGCGACATCGCAAAATCCTGGAGGGACTGATATACCCAGCGCTGTAGAAGGAGAGCACAGAGCATCCTTAAGGACAAACACCACCCAGCTTATACCTTGTTTAAATGGGTGGACACAGGCTATAACTTGAGACATCGTAGGCCTGTGAGCATTAGTACCCATAAGGCCCGTTTGTTTAATAGATTCTTTCCAGCCACTGTTAGGCTCGTGGCACAGGACATTAAGGAGGGCAAAAAGTACCCTATACCATGTTTTTAAATATTGTAATGACCAGTGCAATAGTATTTTTTTATCCTTTTTTAGAGTTTCTATTTTTGTACATGCTATATTATTATTATTTATTATAATGTGTATTTATTCAAGAAAGATTATTTTTACAGTCTTTTGCAGTTTAAATGTGATGTGAGATGTATATACAGTTTCTTGTTATTTTATTCTATTTAAAACCTGACTCTGAGAAACGCACAGGAATTCCAATGTACCTGTACTGAAACGTACCTGTGCAAATGGCAATAAACTTTGAAACACAACAAATATTGGAGGACCAGGAGGAGTCTGAGGAGGAAGTCAGGTTTGACACCGTTACTGATCTGCGTACTGGAAGAGGTGTCATCTGGGGAAAACCTTGTGGTTACACTCACCAACGCCACAATGAGCACTGAGGGGAATATGGCCGAACACAATCATAATAGTTATCGAGTTCGTCTAGCTGGAAGCTGCGATCCCTGATGACAATGGACAGAAGGAGGATGCCAACACACAAAGAGGGAGAAAAAGACAGAGAAATGTTGACAACTGGAAAAAGAACAAACGCAAGAGGTTAAGAAATTCTGGCCAAAGCTACATGAATTCATGTAGCTTTCATTCGTTCATTCGGTCTGCTGGTGGCCATACATCTAGTGAACTGGGAATTACCCCTCCAAGCAAGAGAGGGTGGCATGCTCCTCCAAACAAGCTCCTGAGAGCAGCAAAGAAAATACGAGAGCATATCAATTCTTTGCCCAAAACTTGAATCCCACCACTCCAGGAAAGATACAAACAAGCTCTACTTGGAAGGATCTCTGAATCTGCCAAAAATGTACGCACTGTATAAAGAGAAATGCAAACAGGAGTGGAAGATTATACCAGAAAAACAAAGTCTTTATAGAACAGTGTTTGACAATGAGTTCAAACGAGGAGGAAGTCTGGTTTGACACCGTTACTGATCTAAATGACCACGTACTGGAAGAGGTGTGCTGGGGAAAACCTTGTGGTTACACCCACCAACGCCACAATGAGCACTGAGGGGAATATGGCCGAACGCAATGTAAATCAGCCCAGCCCTTCAGCTGAAGCCGATGAAAGGGCTTCTGATCGAGTTCGGCTCCCTGGAAGCTGCGACCCCAGATGATCCAGCTATGAATGAAAACGATGAAACAGCTGCTTCTCAGACAACAGCACGCCCAGTCCAGGAGTGGGACAGATTTAGATGCTACATCATGGTGATTAGGGTGATCCAGCATATCCTCCTGAGACCCAGCCCATTGACTTATGTCCACCGTAGTGGACATTTGAGTTTCATCCCTCTCCTTTAAATCTTTTGTGCTAGTCTCTTAATTGCTGCTGTACTGTACAGAGGACATCCTGGGCTTTTCAGTGATATGTTATTTGATTGGCTGGTAGGCTGGGAACCCCCTCTATCTTTCAATCCAAAATGGATGGCATAGGAACAAGCACATGTTATGGAAAGATAAGAGGTGAGTCAAATATTCTTTGTCAATGGTTTTGTTACTATGATAATCATATATTTTCTTGTTCATTAAGGTGTTAGGAATCATATATTTATGCCTGAGATGATGGATACCAAGCATGCAGAAAGATGCAGAAATAAGGGCTGCAAGAGCAAGACGTACATGAGATGTACCAAATTCAAGATGTTCCTCTGCATTACCAAAAAGAGAATTGCTTCCAGGACTATCACCACTAACAAAGAACATACTAAGAACAAAATGAAGAGTGAAGGAAAAACTAGATTGGATTCAGTTTGACAGAAGAAATAAATCCCCAAAAAATCAGTTTCACATTAGTTCTATGTTCATTGTTCAAATAACTCAAGGATTCAAGGGGGCCAATAAAAGGATTGAATAGTAAAGATATCTTTGCAAAATGTAAGGAAAAGAGTTCCAGAATAATAAATGTGTCTATTTTATAATCAAAATGTCTGTATTCTTGTATAATAGTCAATTTACAGCCCAAAATGTATGTATTCTTAGTTTAAAAAAACCTCTATAATCTGGTAAAATTTTTATCTACCAAATGTGTCTGTTTTCATACTCAAATGATCCTGTTGTCCACTACAGTGGACATGCTGTAAAATAAAAATAAAGAATAAAAATAAAAATGTGTGAATTGTAGGATGTTTTTTTAACCCTAAACAGGTATGGAATCACAAAAAAATATGATTAGGAGGCTATAATGGAAAATATGTCCATTAATCTGCCTACTGATGATGACAACACTGGCAGAAATACTTTAGGCAGAAACAGCAGGCTCTGCCTTCGATGTCATGCCAAATATTAAAAGAACAGTGAAGGCTGTGCACAAGGATCTGTGCAAGAAGAAAAAGGCTGAATTGCTGCTCAATAACATCCTGACTTACAGTAAAATAATTGAAACTGTGAAAAAACACCTGGTGACACCAAAGAAGAGGAGCCGTGTTGCCCGGTTCAGCTGTGTACGCCCAGACTAATCGTGGGCAACAACTAGTTGTGAAAAAGAACTTTGAGTGTTCGGAAGACAAGAAATTATTGAGTACAAACCATTTTAGCAAATGTCATTGTGTGACGGAAGCCAGGATGGCTGTGTATCTGGGTGAGTAAAAAATTACTACCTTACAGCAGGCCGCCATTTTTGCCGACGAGTTTGCCCTCCTGGCTCAAGGCTACAACCTCCACATCAAACATAAGAGGGGAGCGGACAACATCCTGGCTGACGCCCTGTCCCGTGGGTGAGGTTGTTGTTGATTATCAAGACTTTAGATAGTCATGTATGTTAATTTTACAGTGGTATACAAACCTTTTAATAGGTTTGTTTTTATGGGTGGGGGTGTTACGACCCGTGAGGTCTGTGTTTTTTTTGTGTTGCTGTTGCTGTGTGTTGCTCTTTTCTTTTTGCAGGTGTGTACCTTGTGTGCTGCTGAGCTGAACCCGCAGCTGTGGCAAATCTGCTATTAGGGGACGTTATAAGCAGAGCAAGGGAAAAGCTCTGGCTCTCACTCTTTGCCCCAGCCAGCTTGTCTTAGGACTATCTTGTGTGTTCTTTAGATTCCTGTGTGGATAACTGTGTGGAAGACTGTGTGTATTACTGTGTGGTTTACAGGAGTGCAGTAACTGGTGCAGGGAGTTATCTCGGTCGTCTGTGGACGGCGGTGTGGTGAGCAGCGGGCCATCTCCATGGGCTTCCCCAGCGGTGGGAACCGTGGAGACTGTGTGGCCTTGTTTTCTGTTGTCTTTTCTAACAAACTTTATATCGTCTCTTGAGTTAACAGAGATGCGCTTTTACTTTGTTTGTTTAATAAATACATATTAACTCCTACACGTTTTGAGTCTTCCTTTAGTTTTTCCACCGGTTTATTTATCTTTTGTTCGTCCCACACCCCTAGACCAGCCGGGGGCGTAACAGACGTCTACATTGTTCTTAAGATATGTAATAATATTATCTCCACACAGACCACAAGTTTTAACATGCCTGGTCACCAAGGAACAAAACAAATATTGGAGGACCAGGAGGAGTCTGAGGAGGAAGTCTGGTTTGACTACCGTTACTGATCTGAATGACCACGTACTGGAAGAGGTGTCATCTGGGGAAAACCTTGTGGTTACACCCACCAACGCCACAGTGAGCAATGAGGGGAATATGGCCGACGCATAATGTAAATCAGCCCAGCCCTGCAGCTGAAGCCGATGAAAGGGCTTCTGACACAATAGTTATCGAAGTTCGGCTCCCTGGAAGCTGTGGCGCAGATGATCCAGCTATGAATGTTAAAGGTGAAACAGCTGCTTCTCAGACAACAGCAACTACCAGTCCAGGAGTGGGACAAATTTAGATGCCGCTTCATGGTGATTGGGATGATCCAGCATATAATGGAAAATATGTCCATTAATCTGCCTACTGATGATGAAACAACCATCGTCAGTACACTGACAGACATGCTTTGGGCAGAAACAGCAGGCTCTGCCTTCGATGTCATGCCAAATCTTAAAAGAACAGTGAAGGCCGTGCACAAGGATCTGTGCAAGAAGAAAAGGGCAGAATTGCTGCTCAGTAACACCCTGACTTACAGAGACATAATTGAAACTGTAAAAAAACACCTGGTGACACCAAAGAAGAGCAGCCGTGTTGCCCGGTTCAGCTGTGTACGCCGAGACTAACTGTGGGCAACAACTAGTTGTGAAAAAGAACTTTGAGTGTTCTGAAGACAAGAAATTATTGAGTACAAACCATTTTAGCAAATGTCATTGTGTGGCCGGAAGCCAGCGAAGCTGTGCAGTAAGTAGACCTCACTCCCTGACACCTCACACCTGTCTCCAGGTCGTTTTCCCGGGCTTTAGCCCTGGATGATGTTCTCAGACTCAGCCTGCCTGCATTTAAGGAGAGAGACAGAGCGCATTGCACAGTCGGCTGCACAGTAGTGACAGAATATTATGACTCCTGTCGCTCTGTGTCCTGCTGTCTCTGTCCCCTCGCTCAGAGACTCTACTGTTTTACTGTCTCTGTCCCCCTCGCTCTGAGACTCTACTGTTTTACTGTCTCTGTCCCCCTCGCTCTGAGACTCTACTGTTTTACTGTCTCTGTCCCCCTCGCTCTGAGACTCTACTGTTTTACTGTCTCTGTCCCCCTCGCTCTGAGACTCTACTGTTTTACTGTCTCCAGGATGATTCATTCCCTCCCTCCCTATTATGGAAGGACTCACAAGAGACTTTAAATTAAATAATAAACTCTATTGATGTAAAAATAGAGCGGCTACAGACAGACGGAGCTGGAAACTCATTACCGTAATGTTTTTATCAGCTGCAGGTTGAACTAATCCAGGCTCGTTACATGATCACGGTACATTTACTGCATTTAGCCGACGTGCTACATCGTTAGCTCGCCTGCTGCTTTCAGTAACTATCTTTACTATCTGTGAATCTGTCAGGAGGCTCAGCAGTGTCAGCACAGCTACATGTACTGGATGATAATGAAACGGGTAGTGAGCTGGACTGAATATTATAAGATTGTGTCACACTTTATAACAGTCAGACCGCAGGAAGTAACTTTACTGTAACTAGTGTCAGTGGATGGCTCCTCTTCCTCTGGGTTGTATATTATGTGGGTCATGTTTGTTACAACGACTGAGAGGTGGAGAAACTGTGTACCTGAGTATCGGTAAAACCACAATAAACCTTAAGTGAAGGTTACGAAGCAAACAGCGGCAGGTCCGAGCTACTGCAGCGTTAGCTGGCTACAACTGGCTGCAAATGGCTGAGTCACTATAGGCTAACGTTAGCAAACAAATCGCTCCACATTAGCTTTTTACCGTTACATCCTTTCTTGGAGGCTAAATCAACAGTGGTACTCAGGATAGTAGCGTGGGTGCGCTTTAGTTGGTGAAGTAAAGTGGAAGCGATATAACTATGTAACGGATAACGTTAGCAACTGCTTCGGCGTTAGCGGGAGAACTAACGTGACTTTCTCTGTGTTTCTCCAGCTTTACTAATGCTCACTTTGTTCTCAGGCGGCATCATCTGAACCTGTTTGGTCTGATGGGCTTCAGCACGTAAACCTTTAGTGTTGTTTTGTCTCCTTACATGGAGCCTGTGTTCGGCTGTGAGCCGGTTGTTTTATGGTGTTAGTGGACTGCATGTCATTAGCTGCCGTGTTGTCGCGAGAGAGGCTCGGGAGCACGCACACGGCTGAATCTGACCCAGAGACCTCACATTAAAAACAGAATAGAGGCTGATGGAAGCAACGGAGAAAACAGGCGTGTGCTTCATTTACAAGTGAGTTTTGAGCCCATTAAACGTAAGGGAATAGAATAGAATAGAATACAACTTTATGGTCCAGCCAAAGCTGGAAAATTGTCTTTGGTCTCACCGGACTTATAAAAACATCGCTATACAAACATGAACATATATAACCCAACATCAAATCACATCGGTGCTATACATCTCATCACATCATTGCAGTTTATTCCATACACACCGTATACAATAACAAACTTCTGTACTGAAAAGTACCAATTAGTAATTGAAAATTTGATTTAATTTCATTTCATTTACTGTTGAGATTAATAAGTAACTTCAAAGTTATTTCTCTCACACATTATGGTATAATTACTTTTAGCAGAAAACGTTTTGTTGTGCCAGCGTCATTATTTTGGTTAACGTAGCAGCAGTTCTCACACCAGATCTGGCTTGCAATGCATCTTGTGTTTTTTCATTTCTAAAAGAACATTTTTAAGTCAATCAGAAAGTCATCTTTGCTGTTGTCCATGACAGAACCAGAGATGATGTCCTTCAGAGAAAAGAGATTTGGGTAAAGTCAGTCATGTATATCAAGCCATAAAACTTTAGGACACATACACTGGAAAAATAAATTATCAGTAGTTTCATTATCGTCACAAAATACACAATTATTGGTAAATATTTTGTTCGTGTGAACAAGTGAATACATTTCGAACAGAATTGTGAAACTGAGTTTCTGTAGAATATTATAGGGTAAAAGATGTTTTCAAACCAATTTCGTTTGGGATTTTTATCTCATTTAATTCCACGCACAAAGGCTGAGGGAGACAGGGGTGGCAGGAATAAAATTCATTAACATTCCCTTAATTAAACATGTAATAGAGTTGATGGATTTAAATAGATTGCCAGTTGGGTCATGTCTTAGGCAGAAGATCTGAAATGGCAGCATAGACTGGCATATATATTTTGTCTTAAATTAATGAGTCACTTAAACAACTAGCTAATAAACCCAACATTACCTGTCTATCACTGTGAAACTGTACAGTTTGCAGTTAGCTTAACATTACTAATATTAACGTTTACATTGATAAGAAGTCTAAGGTAAACATATCTGTTGATGATAATAGCGAGCTCGGCCTTTAAATGAACGTTTACGGTAAAACGTTGAAGGTACCAGCAGCTGGCCAGTAAGTTCAGTTACAGATCACTTATTAAATTTTAATTCAGCTCATCGTGCTGTGACATACGTTGATTTTAAATGAAAGAATAAATAGCTAAGTCAGTATCTAAGTGATTTTCCTGAAGTACTGTACTTATGTGCTTCCTGCTTTCTTACTGTGCAGATGTTTTGCTCTTTGCTCTCCCGTCTGCTTGCATTCTTTTCTTTTGCTATTTTTCTTCTTCTGTGGATTATGCAGTGAGAACAGTGAAATGCATGTTGGCGTATTGGAAGGTCAAGTGTGACGGGTGAACGTAAGAGTCCAAGATCCTTCATACATGCATGAAATTCAACGAATCAATCACTGAGACTACCCGTTAATCCCGAGTCATACACACGATTAGATCTTATAAACGAAACAACACTACAAGCAATGGGCGAGAGTTTACTGCAAATACTGGAAGCCAAAAGACATTTAAATTGATCTTGTAAGTATCTGTGTCTTTGACATGTCTTCATTATTTATCTACATTATTTGTTAACGTGTAGGAACCGTGACATTTCAGCGGGTAACAGTGAGTGTAGACTAAGGCACGTTGTGGTTAGCTTAACATGCTGCATGCAAGTGTAATGTTACACCATGATACCCACAGGTTTCTTCCTGCCCTTAAAAACTCGTGAATTCAAAGGGGGTGAACATGAAACATGTGCAACCTTACTTATTATAATTTTACAATGAAAGCCACACATATATTTTACTCAATAACGTTAGATCATTGAAAATATGAGTTTCTTTACTTTTGACTCTAAGTAGTTATTGTAAATTATCCAGCATGCAGTCAGCAAAGACATCAATAAATAGTCAGAACAGAACACTTTACATTCACAGCACATAGCTCTCTCAAAAGAATAAAAGCAGCTTTCCCTATTTTCCATTTGGTTGTTCTAATGCAACATGATGGTTAAAACATGTGTCCTGTTCAAGTATCTTTATATTTTCTATAGTAGTAAATGGATCAGTCAGTTAATAAATAAGGGCTTTTGAATTAAAAAGAAAAAAAACCCATTATAAATTAAATTGTTTTTTTTAACCTTTATTAGAATGATAATTAGAAATATACTGTATGTTTTAATTTAAAATCATTTGATGATAGTGGTCATGTCTTATGGGAAAACATAGTCAATTATATTTTTACTTATATTCATTTTCTTACATATTCAACAGTTCTGGATCCCATTTAGCCGAGAGACTGGCATCGACCAAGAGACCCATGTGATGCTCTGATGCATCAAGTAGCAGCTTAGATGAAGATCTATTTGGATGTAGCCAACCCATTTATTTTGTCATTATTTTAAGTTTTATTATTATTTTATTTAAGTTATTACCGTGTGTTGTTAAAATTGTTTGTATTTGTATTTTTTAAAAAATAGATTTTTGGTGGGCAGGCCACCAAAAATCCATTATGTATTAAACTGTATTTTTAAAAAAATACATAATAGATTTTTGGTGGGCAGGCCACCACATTTACATCGGTTTACATCTGCATCAGGGATTGTGACAGATGATGTCATTAGTTCACGCATTTGTTGGCTGGTATCAGAAACACTCATCTCACCCCAGTTGATTTGAGAGTCAGTTTGATTTGATTGGAAAGTAGCTAGAGAGAATACAAGAAAATTTAAAAAAGGAAGGGAATCATTTAATGACTTGTCATGATTGATTGTCTGATACCTATTACAATATTACTCCAAAAGAAACTCTTTTGTCTCTCATTTGGGAAAAAGGAAAAATCTGATATGATTAGGAATAAATATAATTATAAATATAAAAATTATTTAAAATACTTTAAAAAAAAGTCAGATTAACTAAATGTAGAAAAGTGAAAGCTAAGTCACTGTCCATGTAACACTGCAGGATATTTGCACTATTTATGTATATTAAATTAAATATTGACTTATAGAATTCACTTATTTTGTGGTCTTGTTGAGGATGGTAAGGACGTCCGTGACAGGGTGTCCGCGGGGTCTTAAAAAGTCTTGAAAGGTGATAAATCAATTTTGCGAAAATTAAGGCCATTAAAAAGTATTAAAAAGTCTTAATCGCCATTTAACTAGGTATTCAATTTTGAAGATATTCTTTCCAGTGTGAAAATCCTGTTTGCCCCAAAGTTAGTTTGCTAAAAGTGTCGGTCAACGTTTTTATTTATAGCGCACAGCCAAAAACAGGCAGAGAGCAGCGACTTCGTCTCTGTAACGTCCGGTGCAGGGATCCACTGAACGCCTGTTTCTCTCTTATGCTGGGCTTACACCAAAGGATTTTGAAAAGATTTAGAAAAGACTTTATAAGATTATCAGCTCACATCTAAAGACTGTGGGTTCACAGTTTTTAGTCTCAGACTAAAGATTTTACAATCACTGAATCTTGTAGTGACACTATTTACAAGACTACAACTAGATTATTTCTTCCTTCATCATCCTTTAAATGATACTACATGTAGGCTAACTGCAGGGCTGGATGCTACCAGGAAAGTAGTATTACTGGCTTCATGTAGTAAAAGCAAGCAGGATCCTTCGGCATGTGTCTCCTTCTCAGCCGATTTGTTCCCCAGTAAGCATTTCCTGTCAGTCCAGTTCAGGTCTCTTCAACACAGCAGGATGTTCATGTAGTAAAGTGGTTCCATTTAGAGGAACATAGACCGGATGCAGGAGGCTTTAGGCGCGCTGATGCAAACCCGTCAATCAGGACCAGAGCGTGGTTCGGGCCGGGTTCGGTCGAATCATGCAAAATGACTCGGTCGGGTCGGGTCGGGTTGTAATTTTCAGGCCCGTTGAGAACTCTAATTGTTGAAAGGCGTGAACATTAAAGGTTGATTTGGATTCCCGTTTTTATTTAAGGCATGTTTATATAGCCTATTTATATATTTAAAGTTTATTGTTTCAGTTGTTTGCATTGTTAAAAGGCGTGAACATTAAAGGTTGATTTGGATTCCCGTCTCCTCATGATAATACGTGTATGAGAAATAACGAAAAAAAGAAAAAAAGACGGCAGTGTCGGGCGGGTTCGGGCAGATAATTCATGTTGGTGTGTCGGGTTACATCGGGTCGGGCTTTAAAAGCCACGGGCCGGGTCGGTTTGTAATTTTCAGGCCCGTTGAGAACTCTAGCTCTGTGTACCTCTTTTTCCACTGTCCATTTTCGCCTGCTTGGCGCTCGTTGGGTTTCCACGTCTGTCGGCATGGTTCTGTGTTGTGACTGATGGCTTCCGGTTTTCGGAGAACGATTTTATTGGTTGTTGATTGTTTTACGTCACTAGGACTACGCTAGGACTTAAGATAATATCAAACATGTTTGATATGAAAGACTAGAGAAAGACGGGCATAAATCGGGTCGCCGACTACAGATTATCACCTCACATTTAACGATTGAGACGACGGGAGCGCGCCGAGACTTCAGTAAGATTCCTAAAGACTGCCGGTCTTTAGTCTGGGACTGTGAAAGTCCTTTGGTGTAAGCCCAGCATTAAACGCCCCAAAAAACAGATCTGTGCAAACCTGTTTTTTCTGTGGAAAAAGTTTTAGGAGTACAACTGACAGTAACCTCCCTCCCCGCCGGACCCTCAGTGCTAATCATCCAAAACATAGTCGGAGTGGTGATCAGGAGTAACGGGATTAACCCGGGTGGCCGGTCGCTCTGTGGCCGCCCCGTTCCTGAAAAACCTCATATTAAGGTATGAGAAGCGCCGCCAGCAGCTGAATCTGTGAGAAAGAAGACAGCGGGGAGAATAAAAGCAGCGCGTGGGTTTGGCTAACGTTAGCTGGATATTTAGCTAAATCGCTGCCTTTTATTGAAACACGTTGAACTTCTGTGAACAGACCAATCACAGCCTGGATGGAGCGGGATTTTAAAAAGTTTGATGTGCTGCAACACACTTTCTAAATGTTGAACTCAGTCTTCTGCAGAAACTTTTCTGATTATTTACGAGTTAGCAGCCTGAAATCAAGGTTGGAGACTCTCAGGGAGCCTCGAGCGTCTTTCTGCATAAAGTTAATGAATAAAAAACAATCCAAACTGAAACAGCTGTAATTTGAATTTATATTAAACTAGTGGTAAGTTTTATTCTATTATATGAAATTATATTGGATATAGTAACATAATGAATATATTAATGTCAATCTTACAGTTTACCATTAAATTAAGATTATACTTTTAATTTAATGTTATATTATTATACTAATCCAGTCACTTAGACTAGTTCCTCCTCCAGGTTGTGTCTGTGCTACACCGCCTTCACTACTTAATTTATTCATCACTCAGTTTATTCTCTTCATCTTTGTTCCCTCCTGGTCTGTTTGAAGATTGATGTTGTATTAATCAAATGGTCGGTTAAAGTTGTCACACATATCATCAAAGGCAATCTCACATTGTCTAGTTTAAACCAACTGTACACTGTGTTTCACATGATTTGCTGTAATGTTGCTACATAAACGTCATAGCTTTTGTAAGACAGCTGCGTTTTGCAGAAAAATCTAACCAGTCCTTCAAAAAGAAAACTGTTGGCTCATACAGGCTGTTACAGGCAACTGAGAAAGTTGGTGAATGCTTCAATTTTTAGGTGGCGTTACAACCTGATGACATATAGGCAATAAATATGTTATAAATATATTTAAATTCCTTTTAAAAACTCAAATGTCCCTTTTTAAAGGTGTGTGGCTGATTAAATCGGTTAGCTCAAAGTGGCGCTGCAGTCTTAAAATATGTTGAAAAAGTCTTTAAAAGGTATTGAATTTTACTTCAAGATTCCTGTATATACCCTGCATGAGGATTTTCCCTCTTTGTCCCATCCTGACCCCCATCAGTGGCATTCTGAAACAAGACGGCAAACTCATTAATGACAGAGGTTCGAGAGCAACTTCTTGTACTACAGATGATTTTGCTTTGATTTTTTAATAAAATCCTTTGTATATTGTTCTTTTACATTTCAATAGGAAAACTTAAAAACGCTCTTTTAGAAATGAGGAAACACAAGATGCATTGCAAGCCAGATCTGGTGTGAGAACTGCTGCTGCGTTAACCAAAATAATGACGCTGGCACAACAAAACGTTTTTTGCTAAAAGTAATTATACCATAATGTGTACAAGACAAATAACTGTGAAGTTACTTATTAATCTAAACAGTGTTTCATTTGTTGCATTCAAAAGCTTCTGATCAAAAAATTAAATTAAATTAAATCAAATTTTCATTCCCTTACGTTTAATGGGCCAAATCAAAACTCACTTGTAAATGAAGCACACGCCTGTTTTCTCCGTTGCTTCCATCAGCCTCTATTCTGCTTTTAATGTGAGGTCTCCGGGTCGGATTCAGCCGTGTGCGCGCTCCCGAGCCTCTCTCGTACTACAGAGACAACACGGCAGCTAATGACATGCAGTCCACTAACACCATAAAGCAACCGGCTCACAGCCGAACACAGGCTCCATGTAAGGAGACAAAACAACACTAAAGGTTTACGTGCTGAAGCCCATCAGACCAAACAGGTTCAGATGATGCCGCCTGAGAACAAAGTGAGCATTAGTAAAGCTGGAGAAACACAGAGAAAGTCACGTTAGCTCTCCCCGGCTAACGCCGAGCAGTTGCTAACGTTATCCGTTACATAGTTATATCGCTTTCCACTTTACTTCACCAACTAAAGCGACCCACGTTACTATCCTGAGTACCACTGTTGATTTAGCCTCCAAGAAAGGATGTAACGGTAAAAAGCTAATGTGGAGCGATTTGTTTGCTAACGTTAGCCTATAGTGACTCAGCCATTTGCAGCCAGCTGACGCTGCAGTAGCTCGGACCTGCCACTGTTTGCTTCGTAACCTTCACTTAAGGTTTATTGTGGTTTTACCGATACTCAGGTACACAGTTTCTCCACCTCTCAGTCGTTGTAACAAACATGACCCACATAATGTACAACCCAGAGGAAGAGGAGCCATCCACTGACACTAGTTACAGTAAAGTTACTTCCTGCGGTCTGACTGTTATAAAGTGTGACACAATCTTATAATATTCAGTCCAGCTCACTACCCGTTTCATTATCATCCAGTACATGTAGCTGTGCTGACACTGCTGAGCCTCCGCTGACAGATTCACAGATAGTAAAGATAGTTACTGAAAGCAGCAGGCGAGCTAACGATGTAGCACGTCGGCTAAATGCAGTAAATGTACCGTGATCATGTAACGAGCCTGGATTAGTTCAACCTGCAGCTGATAAAAACATTACGGTAATGAGTTTCCAGCTCCGTCTGTCTGTAGCCGCTCTATTTTTACATCAATAGAGTTTATTATTTAATTTAAAGTCTCTTGTGAGTCCTTCCATAATAGGGAGGGAGGGAATGAATCATCCTGGAGACAGTAAAACAGTAGAGTCTCAGAGCGAGGGGGACAGAGACAGTAAAACAGTAGAGTCTCAGAGCGAGGGGGACAGAGACAGTAAAACAGTAGAGTCTCAGAGCGAGGGGGACAGAGACAGTAAAACAGTAGAGTCTCTGAGCGAGGGGGACAGAGACAGCAGGACACAGAGCGACAGGAGTCATAATATTCTGTCACTACTGTGCAGCGACTGTGCAATGCGCTCTGTCTCTCTCCTTAAATGCAGGCAGGCTGAGTCTGAGAACATCATCCAGGGCTAAAGCCCCGGGAAAACGACCTGGAGACAGGTGTGAGGTGTCAGGGAGTGAGGTCTACTTACTGCACAGCTTCGCTGGCTTCCGTCACACAATGACATTTGCTAAAATGGTTTGTACTCAATAATTTCTTGTCTTCAGAACACTCAAAGTTCTTTTTCACAACTAGTTGTTGCCCACAGTTAGTCTCGGCGTACACAGCTGAACCGGGCAACACGGCTGCTCTTCTTTGGTGTCACCAGGTGTTTTTTTACAGTTTCAATTATGTCTCTGTAAGTCAGGGTGTTACTGAGCAGCAATTCTGCCCTTTCTTCTTGCACAGATCCTTGTGCACGGCCTTCACTGTTCTTTTAAGATTTGGCATGACATCGAAGGCAGAGCCTGCTGTTTCTGCCCAAAGCATGTCTGTCAGTGTAGTGACGATGGTTGTTTCATCATCAGTAGGCAGATTAATGGACATATTTTCCATTATATGCTGGATCATCCCAATCACCATGAAGCGGCATCTAAATTTGTCCCACTCCTGGACTGGTAGTTGCTGTTGTCTGAGAAGCAGCTGTTTCACCTTTAACATTCATAGCTGGATCATCTGGCGTCACAGCTTCCAGGGAGCCGAACTCGATAACTATTGTGTCAGAAGCCCTTTCATCGGCTTCAGCTGCAGGGCTGGGCTGATTTACATTGCGTTCGGCCATATTCCCCTCATTGCTCACTGTGGCGTTGGTGGGTGTAACCACAAGGTTTTCCCCAGATGACACCTCTTCCAGTACGTGGTCATTCAGATCAGTAACGGTGTCAAACCAGACTTCCTCCTCAGACTCCTCCTGGTCCTCCAATATTTGTTTTGTTCCTTGGTGACCAGGCATGTTAAAACTTGTGGTCTGTGTGGAGATAATATTATTACATATCTTAAGAACAATGTAGACGTCTGTTACGTCCCCGGCTGGTCTAGGGGTGTGGGACGAACAAAAGATAAATAAACCGGGTGGAAAAACTAAAGGAAGACTCAAAAACGTGTAGGAGTTAATATGTATTTATTAAACAAACAAAGTAAAAGCGATCTCTGTTAACTCAAGAGACGATATAAAGTTTGTTAGAAAAGACAACAGAAAACAAGGCCACACAGTCTCCACGGTTCCCACCGCGCTGGGGAAGCCCATGGAGATGGCCCGCTGCTCACCACACCGGCCGTCCACAGACGACGAGATAACTCCCTGCACCAGTTACGTACTCCTGTAAACCACACAGTAATACACACAGTCTTCCACACAGTTATCCACACAGGAATCTAAAGAACACACAAGATAGTCCTAAGACAAGCTGGCTGGGGCAAAGAGTGAGAGCCAGAGCTTTTCCCTTGCTCTGCTTATAACGTCCCCTAATAGCAGATTTGCCACAGCTGCGGGTTCAGCTCAGCAGCACACAAGGTACACACCTGCAAAAAGAAAAGAGCAACACACAGCAACAGCAACACAAAAAAAACACAGACCTCACGGGTCGTAACACCCCCACCCATAAAAACAAACCTATTAAAAGGTTTGTATACCACTGTAAAATTAACATACATGACTATCTAAAGTCTTGATAATCAACAACAACCTCACCCACGGGACAGGGCGTCAGCCAGGATGTTGTCCGCTCCCCTCTTATGTTTGATGTGGAGGTTGTAGCCTTGAGCCAGGAGGGCAAACTCGTCGGCAAAAATGGCGGCCTGCTGTAAGGTAGTAATTTTTTACTCACCCAGATACACAGCCATCCTGGCTTCCGTCACACAATGACATTTGCTAAAATGGTTTGTACTCAATAATTTCTTGTCTTCCGAACACTCAAAGTTCTTTTTCACAACTAGTTGTTGCCCACGATTAGTCTGGGCGTATACAGCTGAACCGGGCAACACGGCTCCTCTTCTTTGGTGTCACCAGGTGTTTTTTCACAGTTTCAATTATTTTACTGTAAGTCAGGATGTTATTGAGCAGCAATTCAGCCTTTTTTCTTCTTGCACAGATCCTTGTGCACAGCCTTCACTGTTCTTTTAATATTTGGCATGACATCGAAGGCAGAGCCTGCTGTTTCTGCCTAAAGTATTTCTGCCAGTGTTGTCATCATCAGTAGGCAGATTAATGGACATATTTTCCATTATAGCCTCCTGAGAACCAAGGAAAATATTTTTTTTCCTAATCATATTTTTTTGTGATTCCATACCTGTTTAGGGTTAAAAAAAACATCCTCCAATTCACACATTTTTATTTTTATTCTTTATTTTTATTTTACAGCATGTCCACTGTAGTGGACAACAGGATCATTTGAGTATGAAAACAGACACATTTGGTAGATAAAAATTTTACCAGATTATAGAGGTTTTTTTTAAACTAAGAATACATACATTTTGGGCTGTAAATTGACTATTATACAAGAATACAGACATTTTGATTATAAAATAGACACATTTATTATTCTGGAACTCTTTTCCTTACATTTTGCAAAGATATCTTTACTATTCAATCCTTTTATTGGCCCCCTTGAATCCTTGAGTTATTTGAACAATGAACATAGAACTAATGTGAAACTGATTTTTTGGGGATTTATTTCTTCTGTCAAACTGAATCCAATCTAGTTTTTCCTTCACTCTTCATTTTGTTCTTAGTATGTTCTTTGTTAGTGGTGATAGTCCTGGAAGCAATTTCTCTTTTTGGTAATGCAGAGGAACATCTTGAATTTGGTACATCTCATGTACGTCTTGCTCTTGCAGCCCTTATTTCTGCATCTTTCTGCATGCTTGGTATCCATCATCTCAGGCATAAATATATGATTCCTAACACCTTAATGAACAAGAAAATATATGATTATCATAGTAACAAAACCATTGACAAAGAATATTTGACTCACCTCTTATCTTTCCATAACATGTGCTTGTTCCTATGCCATCCATTTTGGATTGAAAGATAGAGGGGGTTCCCAGCCTACCAGCCAATCAAATAACATATCACTGAAAAGCCCAGGATGTCCTCTGTACAGTACAGCAGCAATTAAGAGACTAGCACAAAAGATTTAAAGGAGAGGGATGAAACTCAAATGTCCACTACGGTGGACATAAGTCAATGGGCTGGGTCTCAGGAGGATATGCTGGATCACCCTAATCACCATGATGTAGCATCTAAATCTGTCCCACTCCTGGACTGGGCGTGCTGTTGTCTGAGAAGCAGCTGTTTCATCGTTTTCATTCATAGCTGGATCATCTGGGGTCGCAGCTTCCAGGGAGCCGAACTCGATCAGAAGCCCTTTCATCGGCTTCAGCTGAAGGGCTGGGCTGATTTACATTGCGTTCGGCCATATTCCCCTCAGTGCTCATTGTGGCGTTGGTGGGTGTAACCACAAGGTTTTCCCCAGCACACCTCTTCCAGTACGTGGTCATTTAGATCAGTAACGGTGTCAAACCAGACTTCCTCCTCGTTTGAACTCATTGTCAAACACTGTTCTATAAAGACTTTGTTTTTCTGGTATAATCTTCCACTCCTGTTTGCATTTCTCTTTATACAGTGCGTACATTTTTGGCAGATTCAGAGATCCTTCCAAGTAGAGCTTGTTTGTATCTTTCCTGGAGTGGTGGGATTCAAGTTTTGGGCAAAGAATTGATATGCTCTCGTATTTTCTTTGCTGCTCTCAGGAGCTTGTTTGGAGGAGCATGCCACCCTCTCTTGCTTGGAGGGGTAATTCCCAGTTCACTAGATGTATGGCCACCAGCAGACCGAATGAACGAATGAAAGCTACATGAATTCATGTAGCTTTGGCCAGAATTTCTTAACCTCTTGCGTTTGTTCTTTTTCCAGTTGTCAACATTTCTCTGTCTTTTTCTCCCTCTTTGTGTGTTGGCATCCTCCTTCTGTCCATTGTCATCAGGGATCGCAGCTTCCAGCTAGACGAACTCGATAACTATTATGATTGCGTTCGGCCATATTCCCCTCAGTGCTCATTGCGGCGTTGGTGAGTGTAACCACAAGGTTTTCCCCAGATGACACCTCTTCCAGTACGCAGATCAGTAACGGTGTCAAACCTGACTTCCTCCTCAGACTCCTCCTGGTCCTCCAATATTTGTTGTGTTTCAAAGTTTATTGCCATTTGCACAGGTACGTTTCAGTACAGGTACATTGGAATTCCTGTGCGTTTCTCAGAGTCAGGTTTTAAATAGAATAAAATAACAAGAAACTGTATATACATCTCACATCACATTTAAACTGCAAAAGACTGTAAAAATAATCTTTCTTGAATAAATACACATTATAATAAATAATAATAATATAGCATGTACAAAAATAGAAACTCTAAAAAGGATAAAAAAATACTATTGCACTGGTCATTACAATATTTAAAAACATGGTATAGGGTACTTTTTTGCCCTCCTTAATGTCCTGTGCCACGAGCCTAACAGTGGCTGGAAAGAATCTATTAAACAAACGGGCCTTATGGGTACTAATGCTCACAGGCCTACGATGTCTCAAGTTATAGCCTGTGTCCACCCATTTAAACAAGGTATAAGCTGGGTGGTGTTTGTCCTTAAGGATGCTCTGTGCTCTCCTTCTACAGCGCTGGGTATATCAGTCCCTCCAGGATTTTCGCGATGTCGCGATCGCAACTATTAACGCAACTTCAACAAATCCCCGTGAATTCAGTGCGCCTTGCAATTTTTATCAGTCACCGCAACTTTTCTGCACCTTTGACCAATCATCGCGGTCGTTATCAAACGCACTTCCTTGTTTTGTTCAGAAGACGCAGCGGACATGTGTGCCGCCAACGTCTCACATTTACCTACAAGAATAACAGCGAAGGACCGTGAAAAACAGGTCGGAGCTGGGAATGACGTCACACCCGAGCTGACGGCGTTCCAGTTACAACCTCGCTCGGCCAGCTGTTTGTTTACAACTAGCCAGGTTAGTTAGTGATACGCCGGTTGATTAAAAAACGCATTGTGCGGTATTTCCTCACACTAACTGAGGTAACGTTAATGCATTGTAGTAGCCTATATGGAGTGACTAGCATCACAGAAGTGACTGTCTTGTTTGCATGACACTGAAGTGTGTGTGTGAGAGAGAGAGATTTAAGAACTTAACAGCTTTCTCAAAAAGTTTTGACACGAATTTTCATTACTCAACTATCAATGATGTGTACTGAAATCAGTTGAGTTGAGTGTGTGAGGCAAAGGAAAAAAAGCATAATATGAGTACTTTAAGTAAAAATCTATCTACCTTTGCCGTTTTAACCTTTAAAAACTAATGCCAAAGAACATCGCAACTTTCATCGCAACTTTTTAGAAAAGCGGCCGCAACATCAGGAATTTTAGGCCGCAACAATCACAAAAAAGGCCTGCGAAATCCTGGAGGGACTGGTATATATAGTGTCCAAGGAGGGGGAGGTTGGAGCCGATAACCCTCTCTGCAGTTTTTATGACCCGTTGCAGTGATTTCCTTTCAGTCATGGTGGTGTTACCATACCACACTGTGATACCCCTTGTAAGGATACTTTCAACAAGACCCCTGTAAACATGGGTTAGGGGTTGACGTTGCAGTCCGGCCTTCTTTAGTACTCTGATGAAATGCAGTCTCTGCTGAGCTCTTTTCACTGTTGCCAAAGTGTTTTTAGCCCAGCTAAAGAGTCCTATATAGAGTCCTATATATAGAGAACTTATAGCTGTCAGTCCGCTCCACCTCAATCCCCTTAATGGCGAGAGGCTGTGGAGAGGGGGCTCTCCTCTCCTCCTTTAAAATCCAAAATAACTTCCTTTGTTTTGTCAATGTTAAGGACAAGATCATTGTCCTCCCCATAGACAGTGACCTTGTGGACCATGTCCCTGTATGATGACTCGTCATCCTCTCTGATGAGACCGAGGATAGTTGTATCATCTGCATACTTAATGACAATGTTATCATTATTCTCTGAGTTAGCGGCACAATCGTATGTGTACAGTGAGAAAAGTGTAGGGCTGACATGTTACAATTTGTGGTCGGTGTAGAGATAATGTTTTTAGACATCTGACCAACATTGTAGACGTCTCTCACCAGTAAGTGTAATGTCTGTTCCTGCAGGACAGAGTTAAGCCCGTGCTGCGAAGTACTGCTACTGTCTCTCCCAGAACCTCTGAGCTCTGCAGATGTCTTCTCCTTTATTCCAGTCATCACGGTGAATGCTAGATTCTTGGCGTGAGGGCTGTTACTGCACCTATAATGGCATCTTTAATACCCATCACGTCTATAAGAATCAGTGGAACGATCTCACCCAGTTTTTGGGATATGAAAATGTCCCCCCCGATGGCATTAGAAACAGAAGCCCCTCTGCTTGATGTGGAACGGCTTTCAGTCAAATGCAAGTCAGTCTTCAGAGCCAGACTTTTCAGGAATTCCTTACAAACATGTACAGACTTCTTCTTCGTCCTAGCATTATTCCCAGCGCAGGTTGCAGGGTCCGCTTTTGGATTATCCGTCTCCATCTGGCCCGATCTATGGCGTCTTCGGGTAGCGTTCACATAGCGCATGTCCTCCACGATTCGATCCATCCACCTCTTTTTGGCCGTCCGCGTGGTCTCTGGCCGCCGGTTTCGAGACGCATGGCTGTTCTCGCCAATGAATATTCCTCGCTCAGTATGGCGTGGCCACACCAGCGAAGTCTTCCTTCCCTCATCTTCTCCGTGGATTGGCGCAATTCCCATTCGCCTTCGCGCGTCTTCATTCATAGCGTGGTCGAATCGGGTGAGTCCTAGGCTCCATCGTAGCATTCGCATTTCCATCACGCGTGAAGGCCTGCTCAAGTATTGCTGCCAGTGTACTGACGATGGTTGTGACATCATCAGTAGGCAGATTAATGGACATATTGTCCTTTATATGCTGGATGGTTGATCCAACATAAGAGATTTTCCACTACACTGGCAAAAACTGATTTTTTCATCAGCCATATTCCCCTCAGTGCTCAATAAGACGTTGATGGGTGTAACCACAAGGTTTTCCTCAGATGTCACTTTTTCTGATTTGTCCTCGTTCAGCCCAGTAAAGTTGTCAAACCATACCTCATCTTGGTTTTTCTTTCAGTATTTGTTTTGGGTGACCAGTCATGTTACAAATTAGGGTCGGTGTAGAGATTACCCAGATAGCAAAATTTGTGCGGCCCACAAATTCAAAACTGGTTATTCATTTAAAAAAAGAATTTTTATTAGCAGTTAACAAAACTGATGCAGACGACAACATAAAAGCTGATTTTTAAATACACAGATTTCAAAGACAGATCCATTATAGATTTTCCTTTGAAAGGAGCCTCCTTTTCCTCCTGCCCTCTCGGTCAGCAGCCAGCTGAAGCCACCTCTTCATGGTCCCTTCTACCTCTTTCTCAGCAGCACCGGAGGTGAAGGGGTTTCTCCGAACAGCAGCTTAGGAGTAAATTAATACATTGTAAGGTCAATATGATGTTTTAGCATAATTTAAACATGCCATCTGAGATATACATTATATCCAAAACAATATTCTTAGCAATGAGAACATCTTTCAACTGAAGGGAGGCCATTGACCCCCCTCTACTTGAGCTGCTTTCCCAAATCGTTGGCAAATAGCCGCCGAAGGACACGCCATGTACAGTCACGTACGTCAGTCCCTCCAATTAGCCCTAAGTAGTTAACCCGGTTTTCCCCAGATGTCACTTTTTCTGATTCGTCCTCTGTAACGTCTGTAAAGGTGTCATACCATACCTCCTTCTCAGACAGCTCCTGGTCCTCCACTTTGTCTTTCAATATTTGTTTTTGGTGACCAGTCATGTTACAAAACCCAGAAAAATTTTGTTATGTGGAGGGGACCAGACCAGGTGGGCCAAGCCGAACACTCTTCCTATTTTAAAGAATGAATAAACACACAATCAGTCAAAATTGAATGGAAACAATATTTAATAAGAAACTGGTCTTTAAATTGACATACGTTTTAGGTCTTAGTGGCCTTTTACATGACACTTCTGTGTCTGTAAGTCAGACAGAGTTTCAGCCTCCTTTGCCTTCTTTCTTCCCTCTTCATAACAGACTGTAAAACACAGATGCAATGCACATTATTCAGTCTATTCAGTACTTTGTGGTACTCGTCAGCCTCTGCTACATTAAAAGAGCATCTCTTTCTAAGACCACGTCTATCCACGACGTGTTAACTAAGTGTGCATCTCACCTGAGTCTCTTTCTTCAGCCTAAGGAAACATTCAAATACATCACTAACACACAACAATTATAACACAATTTACATTAGACATCTAAATAGC
>JALXJV020000003.1:40794183-40812994 GCA_024633595.2 Lepomis macrochirus | reverse complement strand
TCCACTGACACTAGTTACAGTAAAGTTACTTCCTGCGGTCTGACTGTTATAAAGTGTGACACAATCTTATAATATTCAGTCCAGCTCACTACCCGTTCATTATCATCCAGTACATGTAGCTGTGCTGACACTGCTGAGCCTCCGCTGACAGATTCACAGATAGTAAAGATAGTTACTGAAAGCAGCAGGCGAAGCTAGCGATGTAGCACGTCGGCTAAATGCAGTAAATGTACCCGTGATCATGTAGCGAGCCTGGATTAGTTCAACCTGCAGCTGATAAAACATTACGGTAATGAGTTTCCAGCTCCGTCTGTCTGTAGCCGCTCTATTTTACATCAATAGAGTTTATTATTTAATTTAAAAGTCTCTTGTGAGTCCTTCCATAATAGGGAGGGAGGGAATGAATCATCCTGGAGACAGTAAAACAGTAGAGTCTCAGAGCGAGGGGGACAGAGACAGTAAAACAGTAGAGTCTCAGAGCGAGGGGACAGAGACAGTAAAACAGTAGAGTCTCAGAGCGAGGGGGACAGAGACAGTAAAACAGTAGAGTCCTCTGAGCGAGGGGGGACAGAGACAGCAGGACACAGAGCGACAGGAGTCATAATATTCTGTCACTACTGTGCAGCGACTGTGCAATGCGCTCTGTCTCTCTCCTTAAATGCAGGCAGGCTGAGTCTGAGAACATCATCCAGGGCTAAAGCCCCGGGAAAACGACCTGGAGACAGGTGTGAGGTGTCAGGGAGTGAGGTCTACTTACTGCACAGCTTCGCTGGCTTCCGTCACACAATGACATTTGCTAAAATGGTTTGTACTCAATAATTTCTTGTCTTCAGAACACTCAAAGTTCTTTTTCACAACTAGTTGTTGCCCACAGTTAGTCTCGGCGTACACAGCTGAACCGGGCAACACGGCTGCTCTTCTTTGGTGTCACCAGGTGTTTTTTTACAGTTTCAATTATGTCTCTGTAAGTCAGGGTGTTACTGAGCAGCAATTCTGCCCTTTTCTTCTTGCACAGATCCTTGTGCACGGCCTTCACTGTTCTTTTAAGATTTGGCATGACATCGAAGGCAGAGCCTGCTGTTTCTGCCCAAAGCATGTCTGTCAGTGTAGTGACGATGGTTGTTTCATCATCAGTAGGCAGATTAATGGACATATTTTCCATTATATGCTGGATCATCCCAATCACCATGAAGCGGCATCTAAATTTGTCCCACTCCTGGACTGGTAGTTGCTGTTGTCTGAGAAGCAGCTGTTTCACCTTTAACATTCATAGCTGGATCATCTGGCGTCACAGCTTCCAGGGAGCCAACTCGATAACTATTGTGTCAGAAGCCCTTTCATCGGCTTCAGCTGCAGGGCTGGGCTGATTTACATTGTGCTCGGCCATATTCCCTCATTGCTCACTGTGGCGTTGGTGGGTGTAACCACAAGGTTTTCCCCAGATGACACCTCTTCCAGTACGCGGGTCATTCAGATCAGTAACGGTGTCAAACCAGACTTCCTCCTCAGACTCCTCCTGGTCCTCCAATATTTGTTTTGTTCCTTGGTGACCAGGCATGTTAAAACTTGTGGTCTGTGTGGAGATAATATTATTACATATCTTAAGAACAATGTAGACGCCTGTTACGTCCCCGGCTGGTCTAGGGGTGTGGGACGAACAAAAGATAAATAAACCGGGTGGAAAAACTAAAGGAAGACTCAAAACGTGTAGGAGTTAATATGTATTTATTAAACAAACAAAGTAAAGCGATCTCTGTTAACTCAAGAGACGATATAAAGTTTGTTAGAAAAGACAACAGAAAACAAGGCCACACAGTCTCCACGGTTCCCACCGCTCTGGGGAAGCCCATGGAGATGGCCCGCTGCTCACCACACCGGCCGTCCACAGACGACGAGATAACTCCCTGCACCAGTTACGTACTCCTGTAAACCACACAGTAATACACACAGTCTTCCACACAGTTATCCACACAGGAATCTAAAGAACACACAAGATAGTCCTAAGACAAGCTGGCTGGGGCAAAGAGTGAGAGCCAGAGCTTTTCCCTTGCTCTGCTTATAACGTCCCCTAATAGCAGATTTGCCACAGCTGCGGGTTCAGCTCAGCAGCACACAAGGTACACACCTGCAAAAGAAAAGAGCAACACACAGCAACAGCAACACAAAAAAAACACAGACCTCACGGGTCGTAACACCCCCACCCATAAAAACAAACCTATTAAAAGGTTTGTATACCACTGTAAAATTAACATACATGACTATCTAAAGTCTTGATAATCAACAACAACCTCACCCACGGGACAGGGCGTCAGCCAGGATGTTGTCCGCTCCCCTCTTATGTTTGATGTGGAGGTTGTAGCCTTGAGCCAGGAGGGCAAACTCGTCGGCAAAATGGCGGCCTGCTGTAAGGTAGTAATTTTTACTCACCCAGATACACAGCCATCCTGGCTTCCGCCACACAATGACATTTGCTAAAATGGTTTGTACTCAATAATTTCTTGTCTTCCGAACACTCAAAGTTCTTTTTTCACAACTAGTTGTTGCCCACGATTAGTCTAGGCACATTACAGCTGAACCGGGCAACACGGCTCCTCTTCTTTGGTGTCACCAGGTGTTTTTTCACAGTTTCAATTATTTTACTGTAAGTCAGGATGTTATTGAGCAGCAATTCAGCCTTTTCTTCTTGCACAGATCCTTGTGCACAGCCTTCACTGTTCTTTTAATATTTGGCATGACATCGAAGGCAGAGCCTGCTGTTTCTGCCTAAAGTATTTCTGCCAGTGTTGTCATCATCAGTAGGCAGATTAATGGACATATTTTCCATTATAGCCTCCTGAGAACCAAGGAAAATATTTTTTTCCTAATCATATTTTTTGTGATTCCATACCTGTTTAGGGTTAAAAAAACATCCTACAATTCACACATTTTTATTTTTTATTCTTTATTTTTATTTTACAGCATGTCCACTGTAGTGGACAACAGGATCATTTGAGTATGAAAACAGACACATTTGGTAGATAAAAATTTTACCAGATTATAGAGGTTTTTTTTAAACTAAGAATACATACATTTTGGGCTGTAAATTGACTATTATACAAGAATACAGACATTTTGATTATAAAATAGACACATTTATTATTCTGGAACTCTTTTCCTTACATTTTGCAAAGATATCTTTACTATTCAATCCTTTTATTGGCCCCTTGAATCCTTGAGTTATTTGAACAATGAACATAGAACTAATGTGAATGCAGAACTAATTTTTGGGGATTTATTTCTTCTGTCAAACTGAATCCAATCTAGTTTTTCCTTCACTCTTCATTTTGTTCTTAGTATGTTCTTTGTTAGTGGTGATAGTCCTGGAAGCAATTTCTCTTTTTGGTAATGCAGAGGAACATCTTGAATTTGGTACATCTCATGTAACGCCTTGCTCTTGCAGCCCTTATTTCTGCATCTTTCTGCATGCTTGGTATCCATCATCTCAGGCATAAATATATGATTCCTAACACCTTAATGAACAAGAAAATATATGATTATCATAGTAACAAAACCATTGACAAAGAATATTTGACTCACCTCTTATCTTTCCATAACATGTGCTTGTTCCTATGCCATCCATTTTGGATTGAAAGATAGAGGGGGTTCCCAGCCTACCAGCCAATCAAATAACATATCACTGAAAAGCCCAGGATGTCCTTTGTACAGTACAGCAGAAATTAAGAGACTAGCACAAAAGATTTAAAGGAGAGGGATGAAACTCAAATGTCCACTACGGTGGACATAAGTCAATGGGCTGGGTCTCAGGAGGATATGCTGGATCACCCCAATCACCATGATGTAGCATCTAAATCTGTCCCACTCCTGGACTGGGCGTGCTGTTGTCTGAGAAGCAGCTGTTTCATCGTTTTCATTCATAGCTGGATCATCTGGGGTCACAGCTTCCAGGGAGACGAACTTGATAACTATTGTGTCAGAAGCCCTTTCATCGGCTTCAGCTGCAGGGCTGGGCTGATTTAGATTGCATTCGGCCATATTCCCCTTGTGGCGTTGGTGGGTGTAACCACAAGGTTTTCCCCAGCACACCTCTTCCAGTACGTGGTCATTCAGATCAGTAACGGTGTCAAACCAGACTTCCTCCTCGTTTGAACTCATTTTCAAACACTGTTCTATAAAGACTTTGTTTTTCTGGTATAATCTTCCACTCCTGTTTGCATTTCTCTTTATACAGTGCGTACATTTTTGGCAGATTCAGATATCCTTCCAAGTAGAGCTTGTTTGTATCTTTCCTGGAGTGGTGGGATTCAAGTTTTGGGCAAAGAATTGATATGCTCAGTATTTTCTTTGCTGCTCTCAGGAGCTTGTTTGGAGGAGCATGCCACCCTCTCTTGCTTGGAGGGGTAATTCCCAGTTCACTAGATGTATGGCCACCTGCAGACCGAATGAACGAATGAAAGCTACATGAATTCATGTAGCTTTGGCCAGAATTTCTTAACCTCTTGCGTTTGTTCTTTTTCCAGTTGTCAACATTTCTCTGTCTTTTTCTCCCTCTTTGTGTGTTGGCATCCTCCTCCTGTCCATTGTCATCAGGGATCGCAGCTTCCAGCTAGACGAACTCGATAACTATTATGATTGTGTTCGGCCATATTCCCCTCATTGCTCATTGTATGCTTGGTGAGTGTAACCACAAGGTTTTCCCCAGATGACACCTCTTCCAGTACGCAGATCAGTAACGGTGTCAAACCTGACTTCCTCCTCAGACTCCTCCTGGTCCTCCAATATTTGTTGTGTTTCAAAGTTTATTGCCATTTGCACAGGTACGTTTCAGTACAGGTACATTGGAATTCCTGTGCGTTTCTCAGAGTCAGGTTTTAAATAGAATAAAATAACAAGAAACTGTATATACATCTCACATCACATTTAAACTGCAAAAGACTAAAAAATAATCTTTCTTGAATAAATACACATTATAATAAATAATAATAATATAGCATGTACAAAAATAGAAACTCTAAAAGGATAAAAAATACTATTGCACTGGTCATTACAATATTTAAAAAACATGGTATAGGGTACTTTTGCCCTCCTTAATGTCCTGTGCCACGAGCCTAACAGTGGCTGGAAAGAATCTATTAAACAAACGGGCCTTTATGGGTACTAATGCTCACAGGCCTACGATGTCTCAAGTTATAGCCTGTGTCCACCCATTTAAACAAGGTATAAGCTGGGTGGTGTTTGTCCTTAAGGATGCTCTGTGCTCTCCTTCTACAGCTGGGTATATCAGTCCCTCCAGGATTTTGGCGATGTCGCGATCGCGAACTATTAACGCAACTTCAACAAATCCCGTGAATTCAGTGCGCCTTTGCAATTTTTTATCAGTCACCGCAACTTTTCTGCACCTTTGACCAATCATCAGCGGTCGTTATCAAACGCACTTCCTTGTTTTGTTCAGAAGACGCAGCGGACATGTGTGCCGCCAACGCCTCACATTTACCTACAAGAATAACAGCCAAGGACCGTGAAAAACAGGTCGGAGCTGGGAATGACGTCACACCCGAAGCTGACGGCGCTCCAGTTACAACCTCGCCGGCCAGCTGTTTGTTTACAACTAGCCAGGTTAGTTAGTGATACGCCGGTTGATTAAAAAACGCATTGTGCGGTATTTCCTCACACTAACTGTAGCAACACGTCCACAGACAGCTTAGAGGTAACGTTAATGCATTGTAGTAGCCTATATGGAGTGACTAGCATCACAGAAGTGACTGTCTTGTTTGCATGACACTGAAGTGTGTGTGTGAGAGAGAGAGATTTAAGAACTTAACAGCTTTCTCAAAAAGTTTTGACACGAATTTTCATTACTCAACTATCAATGATGTGTACTGAAATCAGTTGAGTTGAGTGTGTGAGGCAAAGGAAAAAAGCATAATATGAGTACTTTAAGTAAAAATCTATCTACCTTTGCCGTTTTAACCTTTAAAAACTAATGCCAAAGAACATCGCAACTTTCATCGCAACTTTTTAGAAAAGCGGCCGCAACATCAGGAATTTTAGGCCGCAACAATCACAAAAAAGGCCTGCGAAATCCTGGAGGGACTGGTATATATAGTGTCCAAGGAGGGGAGGTTGGAGCCGATAACCCTCTCTGCAGTTTTTATGACCCGTTGCAGTGATTTCCTTTCAGTCATGGTGGTGTTACCATACCACACTGTGATACCCCTTGTAAGGATACTTTCAACAAGACCCCTGTAAACATGGGTTAGGGGTTGACGTTGCAGTCCGGCCTTCTTTAGTACTCTGATGAAATGCAGTCTCTGCTGAGCTCTTTTCACTGTTGCCAAAGTGTTTTTAGCCCAGCTAAAGAGTCCTATATAGAGTCCTATATATAGAGAACTTATAGCTGTCAGTCCGCTCCACCTCAATCCCCTTAATGGCGAGAGGCTGTGGAGAGGGGGCTCTCCTCTCCTCCTTTAAAATCCAAAATAACTTCCTTTGTTTTGTCAATGTTAAGGACAAGATCATTGTCCTCCCCATAGACAGTGACCTTGTGGACCATGTCCCTGTATGATGACTCGTCATCCTCTCTGATGAGACCGAGGATAGTTGTATCATCTGCATACTTAATGACAATGTTATCATTATTCTCTGAGTTAGCGGCACAATCGTATGTGTACAGTGAGAAAAGTGTAGGGCTGACATGTTACAATTTGTGGTCGGTGTAGAGATAATGTTTTTAGACATCTGACCAACATTGCAGACGTCTCTTACCAGTAAGTGTAATGTCTGTTCCTGCAGGACAGAGTTAAGCCCGTGCTGCGAAGTACTGCTACTGTCTCTCCCAGAACCTCTGAGCTCTGCAGATGTCTTCTCCTTTATTCCAGTCATCACGGTGAATGCTAGATTCTTGGCGTGAGGGCTGTTACGTACCTTAATGGCATCTTTAATACCCATCACGTCTATAAGAATCAGTGGAACGATCTCACCCAGTTTTTGGGATATGAAAATGTCCCCCCCGATGGCATTAGAAACAGAAGCCCCTCTGCTTGATGTGGAACGGCTTTCAGTCAAATGCAAGTCAGTCTTCAGAGCCAGACTTTTCAGGAATTCCTTACAAACATGTACAGACTTCTTCTTCGTCCTAGCATTATTCCCGCGCAGTTGCAGGGTCCGCTTTTTGGATTATCCGTCTCCATCTGGCCCGATCTATGGCGTCTTCCGGGGTAGCGTTCACATAGCGCATGTCCTCCACGATTCGATCCATCCACCTCTTTTTTGGCCGTCCGCGTGGTCTCTGGCCGTCGGTTTCGAGACGCATGGCTGTTCTCGCCAATGAATATTCCTCGCTTCGTATGACGTGGCCACACCAGCGAAGTCTTCCTTCCCTCATCTTCTCCGTGATTGGCGCAATTCCCATTCGTCTTCGCACGTCTTCATTCATAGCGTGGTCGAATCGGGTGAGTCCTAGGCTCCATCGTAGCATTCGCATTTCCATCACGTGAAGGCCTGCCTAAGTATTGCTGCCAGTGTACTGACGATGGTTGTGACATCATCAGTAGGCAGATTAATGGACATATTTTCCTTTATATGCTGGATGGTTGATCCAACATAAGAGATTTTCCACTACACTGGCAAAAACTGATTTTTTCATCAGCCATATTCCCCTCAGTGCTCAATAAGACGTTGATGGGTGTAACCACAAGGTTTTCCTCAGATGTCACTTTTTCTGATTTGTCCTCGTTCAGCCCAGTAAAGTTGTCAAACCATACCTCATCTTGGTTTTTCTTTCAGTATTTGTTTTGGGTGACCAGTCATGTTACAAATTAGGGTCGGTGTAGAGATTACCCAGATAGCAAAATTTGTGCGGCCCACAAATTCAAAACTGGTTATTCATTTAAAAAAAGAATTTTTATTAGCAGTTAACAAAACTGATGCAGACGACAACATAAAAGCTGATTTTTAAATACACAGATTTCAAAGACAGATCCATTATAGATTTTCCTTTGAAAGGAGCCTCCTTTTCCTCCTGCCCTCTCGGTCAGCAGCCAGCTGAAGCCACCTCTTCATGGTCCCTTCTACCTCTTTCTCAGCAGCACCGGAGGTGAAGGGTTTCTCCGAACAGCAGCTTAGGAGTAAATTAATACATTGTAAGGTCAATATGATGTTTTAGCATAATTTAAACATGTCATCTGAGATATACATTATATCCAAAACAATATTCTTAGCAATGAGAACATCTTTTAACTGAAGGGAGGCCATTGACCCCCCTCTACTTGAGCTGCTTTCCCAAATCGTTAGCAAATAGCCGCCGAAGGACACGCCATGTACAGTCACGTACGTCAGTCCCTCCAATTAGCCCCAAGTAGTTTACCCGGTTTTCCCCAGATGTCACTTTTTCTGATTCGTCCTCTGTAACGTCTGTAAAGGTGTCATACCATACCTCCTTCTCAGACAGCTCCTGGTCCTCCACTTTGTCTTTCAATATTTGTTTTTGGTGACCAGTCATGTTACAAAACCCAGAAAAATTTTGTTATGTGGAGGGGACCAGACCAGGTGGGCCAAGCCGAACACTCTTCCTATTTTAAAGAATGAATAAACACACAATCAGTCAAAATTGAATGGAAACAATATTTAATAAGAAACTGGTCTTTAAATTGACATACGTTTTAGGCCTTAGTGGCCTTTTACATGACACTTCTGTGTCTGTAAGTCAGACAGAGTTTCAGCCTCCTTTGCCTTCTTTCTTCCCTCTTCATAACAGACTGTAAAACACAGATGCAATGCACATTATTCAGTCTATTCAGTACTTTGTGGTACTCGTCAGCCTCTGCTACATTAAAAGAGCATCTCTTTCTAAGACCACGTCTATCCACGACGTGTTAACTAAGTGTGCATCTCACCTGAGTCTCTTTCTTCAGCCTAAGGAAACATTCAAATACATCACTAACACACAACAATTATAACACAATTTACATTAGACATCTAAATAGCAAGGGCTATCACTTTACTAGCAAGTCAGCATATATATTTCAGTAAATTGCATCACCTCCCACTCCCTAAACAAGAAATAAAAAAAACTGAATAATACAATACATATTATTGTACTTAGTGAAAACATTTGGTTCATTCCAACAAAAACAACATTGCAGTTGTCTTGGCGTCGGAATCATTATATGTGGGTGGGAAGATGCTTTTTAAGATGATTTTGGACCCGCTCACTTTTACCATCTTTAATTAGCTCATCTGTTTGGTTTGTACAGGTGTGCTGTTGATTTCTGCTGTCTATTATGACTCACATAATTGGTCTCTTTCCACGCCCATAAATCTGTACAACCTGGCTGTCGGTTATGCCCGCGCCGTCGAGAATGTGGCTGATTGAACAAAACTTTATAAGAGTATTAAAATATGATCCCCATATTCTTCCAGTGCTCATGGAGTGAAAAATTATTCCGTAGTGGGAGCATTGTTTGATAGTGGGATACTATTGAAACATGCTACTTGTCAAAAAGATAAAAATATTTCATAAAAAGCCACTGTGATAGTTTTACATTTATGATATTTTCTGCTCAATCTGAAATTAGCACACAGTAAGGAAGCATATTTCGACAGGGCAGCGTCTCTCGTCAACACTGGTTTGTTCACTTTTCAGAGCGCCGTCAGTCAAATCCATTCAACTTAATAAATGCCCTAATAAATTTAAATCCAGTCCACGTCTTAGCTGAAGCCTTGACTTAGAGGCTGATGGGTCCTCAAATCCACTCCACTCATTAAACTCCATTCTGTAGTTTTACTACTCGCGCCTGCTGCTCTCCTGCACTTTCCGTCTCTATGGACGCTAACGTTACCGACAGAGTGAGGTAAACGAAGTAGCTGCAGGTCGGTCTGTCTGACCGTGTGTTCACATACTTTCACTAAACAAGCTCCTATTTAAGTGGATGTTTCATTTGTTTGCCTGTTGCTTTTAAAGGCATAATGTAGTCTGTAGAGTCACAGTGTTCAGTCAAGTTACACTATGTTTTCTTATAACAGCTAAGCTAGCTAGCCAGCAGCAGTTAGCTTTTTAGCATCAGTCAACAGTTGACCCACCCACAATTATTTTCCCGATGGCCATAAAGTACAGAAGAGGCGACAGCATGCTAGAAGAAATACTAAATACTGGCAAACAAGCACACGTCTGCTCGCACTTATTTGTTTTGCTTAACAAAACCCAATTCAGACATATTTACATTATGATTTACACAGAACAAATACAATAAATAGTTACTTACCACAGTGTCCAAAAGAAAAGACGACAGTGCCAACTTTCAGCCAGAATCGGGCCTGTGTTTGCTGTCTGGGAATGTTTTTACACATCTTAAGAACACTGTAGACGTCTCTAACCAGTAACTCTGTCTGTTCCTGCATGACAGAGTTAAGCCCAGGCTGCTCTCACCAGTGCTGCCACTGTCTCTCTCTCTGAGCTCAGCAGATATCCTCCTCTTTATTTTTTGACACCTTGTTTTCGCCCAAAGTTATTTTAACTTTGATTGGCGGGCTGGTAAATTCCTCCTCAGTTGGCGTCCACATATCTTCCTTTATTGGAACCTTTTGTTTTTTCTGCAGCAGCAGACTCAGCCTGCCTGGATCGCCTGTCACATCCATCACAGGACAGAAATGTGGGACCTCTTCTTTGGTGTCACCTGGTGTGTTTTCACAGTTTCAGTTATGTCTCTGTAACTCAAGGTGTTATTGAGCAGCAATTCTGCCCTTTTCTTCTCGCACAGATCCTTGTGCACGCCCTTCACTGTTCTTTTAACATTTGGCATGACTAAAGGCAGAGCCTGCTGCTTCTGCACAAAGTATTTCTGCCAGTGTAGTGATGATGGTTGTCACATCATCAGTAGGCAGATTAATGGACTTATTTTCTTTTATATGCTGGATGGTTGATCCAACATAAGAGAAGCAGCTACGTCATCATTTTCATTTATAGCTGGATCATCATGGATCGCAGCTTCCTGGGAGACGATCCTGGTAACGCTTGGAGTTGCTCTTGTCTGAGAAGCACTTTCATCGGCTTCAGGTGCTTTGACTGCATCTTTGGAGGGGCCGGGCTTATTCAGATTGTGTTTTCATCGGCCATATTCCCCTCAGTGCTCGTTAAGACGTTGGTGGGTGTAACCACAAGGTTTTCCTCAGATGTCTTTTTTTCTGCTTTGTCCTCTTTCAGGCCAGTAAAGTCAAACCATACCTCATCTTGGTCCTCCAGTTTTTCTTTCAATATTTGATTTGGGTGACCAGTCATGTTACAAATTAGGGTCGGTGTAGAGATCCCAGATAGCAAAATTTGTCCGGCCCACAAATTCTATTGAAACTCCCATCGTCGGGGATGGGAGTCAGCCAAGACGGACCAACTGGGTAGTGGGTCGGTGTCTTTGCTCCTCGATGGCGGGATCCACGTCGCCCTCCAGCTGGCCTTACTGGTGGTGGATCAGACGTGGAACCAGGGGGAAACTGACTGGCGCAGACTGGCGCCCTGTGCTTCTTCCGACTCCCTGGCCTTCATTGCAAAGAAGGCCAGGAGAGTCATAGTCCCAGAGTCTTTGTTAGCCGGGTCAGGCAGTCAGACGGGCAGGCCAGGCGGGTGGTAATGAGTCCCTTAACCACGGCTTGGCAGCAACTCTTCCATGAGCCTCCTCCCGTTCCCTAATGATTAATGGCTTCCTTCCACAAAACCTTTAGCTCGATTAAATCACACACTAGCTCGCAAGGTTCATCCGAATAGTCCGCTGGGTCCATTTCTGGCTCGGTCATTCTGTTACGGTTCATGGTGTGGTGAGGCAGGTAGGAGGACCCAAACACAGGACTCAAGGCAGAGGACGTACAGGTCAAAAGGTGATTTATTTAAACAAAAAGCGAGCACACTTACACACTGAGTGGCCGAGTCCATAAAAAGACAAAAGAGAACGAAACAAAAATCCAACACAGGTGGTCCAAACAGAAATCCAACTGACAACAGGAGCAGAGCCCACCACGACAGACAGGAGGGGTAACACGAACAATGACCGAGCAAAGACTGAAGAGAAACACCAAACATATATACACCAGGGACAAACGAGCAGGGCGGGAGAACACAGGAGACAGACATGAGGCTAACGAGACCAGGCAGAGAGAGAGCAGGGGAAAACAGAGAGACTGACATGCAGAGGGATAACAGATTACTGAATAACTAAACACAGGCCATATTACAGATCAGAAATAAACTAGCTCAGACACAAGCAGACTAAACTAAAACAATGCAGACAAGGAACCTGAAAGCTCGCGAGAAGAGGCTATTTGAAAGACAGAAATGTTACGCTCCTGTTTTGCCAAACTACATGGGACAAACCTGCCATGCATTGCGACACATAGTAAGTGTTTCATGTATGTTTAAATGTATGCTTTTATGACCGGTTTAATTAAGGCTGGAAGACCTGTAGTTAAAACCTTCTCAGTAACAACACGTCTCAAATCCGCGAGTGATTTTTCGTTCTTGACTTAAGCTGATTATGCACTAAAACACGAAAACGTAAGGCTCCCGACTGTGACTCTTATGTGGATGTTTCATTTGTTTGCCTGTTGCTTTTAAAGGCATAATGTAGTCTGTACAGTCACAGTGTTTAAAGTTACACTATGTTTTCTTATAACAGCTAAGCTAGCTAGCCAGCAACAGTTAGCTATTTAGCATCAGTCAACAGTTGACCCAGCCACACTTATTTTCCCGATGACCATAAAGTACAGAAGAGGCGACAACATGCTAGAAAAAACACTAAATACTGGCAAACAAGCACACGTCTGCTCGCACTTATTTGTTTTGCTTAACAAAGCCCAATTCAGACATATTTACATTATGATTTACACAGAACAAATACAATAAATAGATACTTACCTCAGTGTCCAAAAGAAAAGAGACCGTTTTTCGCGCCGCTATCTGCTCTCTGGGGCGAGCTGATAGATCCCTTAACAGAATCGCGCCGTTTTGCCTCGAAAAGATAAGATACACTGGGGGAGCCAGTACTTTCTGGCCCGTGCCAACAGTCGCGTTACACAGTCGGGCCGTGTACTGTCATGTCCCGTTCGTCTATCTTGACCCGAATTATGACGAGATTAGTATCAGGCCACACACTATATTTCATCCGACTGCCTCATTACAACTTTTGCGCAGTGACATACTTGAGCGTAATCGCGCCAAGTAAAATGCAACGTACTGATACCGAGTACATCATGTCGGAGTCGGCCCATTCATTTTACACATCTTAAGAACACTGTAGACGTCTCTAACCAGTAACTCTGTCTGTTCCTGCATGACAGAGTTAAGCCCAGGCTGCTCTCACCAGTCCTGCCACTGTCTCTCTCTCTGAGCTCAGCAGATATCCTCCTCTTTATTTTTTGACACCTTGTTTTCGACCAAAGTTATTTTAACTTTGATGTGCGGGCTGGTAAATTCCTCCTCAGCTTGCTTCCACATATCTTCCTTTATTGGAACCTTTCGGTTTTTCTGCAGCAGCAGACTCTGGATCGCCCAGCGCATCCATCACCCCAAACGCACCTACAACCTCGTCTGACTTGCTGACCTCCTCGATTTTTGTGAAGGTGGTGGAATGTAGCTGGACACCGTAGTCAGACTTAGTCGCTTTGACATGCAATACCGTTTTCGTGGCTCCCATGCTTTAGATTGTTCAAAGGAACAATTGTTAAAATAAGAAACACTATTAATGATAATAATGTGTTACATTAGGAAATACATTTAGCTGCAATGATATGGCAGCAAGTAGGAGAGTTTCTGTGTGTCTGATTTGGCTCTCTCGTGCACACACTGGAGCAGGTTTTTAGATTTTCTTCTGTTGCTACTGTGGAATAAAGTTAGTTCAATATAAAAAGTGTTCGCTGTGCATATATATATAAGCTAACTTTAAAATATAATAAAATTAAAAGTAGCTTAGATGTTACTAAGCTACTAGCTTGCTACATTTCACTGGGTTGTAGCTTCTGTGGAGTGAAGCTTCATTTAATGGAGAGTAGCTGATAGCTCACTACATTTTCCTAGTAGCTTTCCCAACACTGTAAATAAATAAATACAATATTTACCCTTTTTGACATTCGTGCATTCATGTCAAACCGACAACTGTCTAGCTGTGATCCCATCCTGTTCTCACCCCCATCCGCTGTCACACACAGGCAATACCCTCCCCAGTTACACTATAGGCAATCGAGTCACGATAACTATAGGACTAAAACAAATGTTTCTCCTCTCTGACAGTGAGACAGGTTACAACAGTCTTCATCTCAAGAGTTACACAAGAACGACAACACACATTCGAAACATTTTGTTACTGAGAGCTTAAAACAAGAACCATAAATTATCACTGGCGCATTTGAAACAGCTTGTTACTTGTCATTATTATTTGCTATAAGACAGTTTAGCCACAGTTAAGAAAAAGCACACATAAAATCCACACTGAGTCTCAACACACCCTCCTGCCCCTACAGCACATTCTCACAGCTAGATGTTACTGCATTTAAGAGACAGAGGCTCACACACCCGCAACGCAGTCATTCAACACAAGAGGAAGCAAGATCCTCATGGCTTCCAGTGAATTTGAGCACGTTGTAGCCTATCAGCTTCAAAGGCCGTCCCTTTTAGAAATCCTGTGATGCATAGCAGTGACGGGAGCTTTGTTAAAATATACTAAAAAGCCTCCTATTTGCCTGAAATACCTCACATACTTTGTAATGTATGTTTTTTAAAAATGTTTCTGGTTAGAATATATATGTATATGTAATATATGTTTATCAGTAATTCAATTCAATTCAATTTTATTTATATAGCGCCAAATCACAACAACAGTTATCTCACAGCTTTTCATAAAGAGCAGGTCTAGACCATACTCTGAAGTTATTTACAGAAGCCCAACAATTCCCACCAAGAGCAGCACTAGGCGACACAGGCAAGGAAAAACTTCCTTTAAGAGGCAGAAACCTCGAGCAGAACCATGGCTCAGGGTGGGGGGGGCATCTGCCTCGACCGAGGGGGGGTGAGGGGGAGAGAGAGACAGAGAGAGAGAGAGAGAGAGGCAACCTACACAGTATACACACAGAGGTACAGACAATAAAGGTGATGTTGCTATAGACTGAAAAAATGGTACAGATATTTATAGTAATGTTAATGATAATACTAATAATAACAGTAATAATAGCAATAGGACTAGTAACAGCAGTTGCAACTGTAGCAGAGGGCGTCGAGCAGGAACACGGGGGCAGCAGGAGACTCCCAACCACAGATCCAGACTCCACAGCTCCAGAGCCAGCAACACCCGCAGGAAGTGACAGGAGGGGGAAGCACACGACCACGGAAGAGGGAAGAAGTCGAGTTAGTAACATGCATTAATGGGATGAGGTTGCACTCAGAGAGAGAGAAGAGGAGAGAGGAGCTCAGTGCATCATGGGAAATCCCCCGGCAATCTAGCCTATAGCAGCATAATTAAGGGATGGTTCAGGACTCACCCGAGCCAGCCCTAACTATAAGCTTTATCAAAGAGGATAGTCTTAAGCCTACTCTTAAATGTAGAGACGGTGTCTGCCTAATTGTGATTCCTATATCGACAGTTTACTAATGAAACCATGAGTGAAGGGACTGTTTTATTTGATAGCCTTGTGACCGGACAGGATATTGCTGCAGGCACCTCTTAGGGTTGATTGTTCAACAGGTCTGTTAACGAGCTATGTAATAATGCTAATCCCTGGAACTTAAATGAACTAATTGGGTTTGAGGCGTTTTGTTGAACTAGACTTGTGACTGCATCGCTGCGGTCCCTTGGTGGGCAATGTAAAAAGAAAAACCCCAGAAAACAGAGCAAGTCTCACATGGATGGCTGCCTGGTTTGCTTCGACAAGTTACCTCCATCACAAGAGGAAGCAAGATTCTCTGCATCATATGCTTTAAATCTATATATTTGTCCCATCATATTAGTGAGGCATGAGGATTATAATACACTATACTTTAATTAATTTAGTTGTATATAGACAAAAAAATCACAAATTTCATAGGGTCCTTTTTTGAACATCCTCCCCTCGCCATCCACATCATCCGCCCAACCCGATTTAAGCGCGTTCACGATATTTCCATCTGAATAAATGAACAAATAAAAAAGTTACAAAAAACAGTTGTCTCTGAGATATTTATTAAAGTAAGAAAAACAGAGAAGTACTCAAGCTGGTGCACAGACCACCTACCCCCAAGGGTGAGTAATGAGTCTGGACAAGAGAAACAGATAAAGCATTCAATTATAAAAATAATGATAATGGTCTTTCTCACAGGAAAAGGAGAATGGATAAAACAAAACAAGACAGAGGTTCATCATATCCCAAACGTTGGTGTGTTATTATCTCATCATCATTATTTATTATTATGAACCTTACAATTAGGAGCAAAGTACATAAGGCAAAACCACATACAAGATTATTAAAGTACATATAGCCTAGGTTCTCTGCTGTACTTGCCTGTTAAGGCCGACGATCATTCCTAAATGTTTTTGAGGACTTTTTCAGACTGGGCTATGTACAGATAAAACTGACTTGTCTTAAAAATATAAATACTATCTGAATATAGCACACAGCTGTGTGCTATATTCAGATAGTATTTATATTCTTGTAATTGTGTGTGAGTTTGTCAGCAGTGTTTCTCTAACAGGAGGAGACTCTGCCTCCTACAGAGACACTGAGGAAACAGGTGACACCAGTCCAAACCCAGCATAAAGAGGTTCAGTGAAAGTGGTGTTGAAGGTGTGGAGGTGAATCAGTGTGTCAGAGGAGACACTGTAGAAGGACAGAGAGCCAGCAGGACAGTCCACATACACTGCTACTCTGTTAGAGACAGAGGAGGAGGAGCAGGAGGAAGAGGAGCAGAAGGCGACGACTGTTCTGATGTTATTGTGACTGGCAGAGTAACCATCAACATCAGAGCACCTCAGACTCCAGGACTGATCATTCCGTCCAAACTTGCAGTCATCACTGTGTCCTCTCCTTCTGATTCCTCTGTAACTCACTGATATATAAACCCCTCCTCTCCATGTAACCTCCCAGTAACAGCGACCAGTCAGACCGTCTCTGCACAGCAGCTGACGACAGCCAAACCTCTCTGGGTGATCAGGATACGGCTGCTCCTCCGTCCCTACTGTCACCTTCCTGTTGTTGTCAGACAGTTGGAGGTTTCTGTTTACTGTGTTTGTGTCCAGTGTGAGTTCACAGGAATCTGATGGAGAGAACAAGACACAACACAGCAGCAGTTGTATTGTTGTTGTTAGGTAGGTTAGACCTTCAGAGTGACTCATCTTTTTGGATCTTCTTTCAAACTGAGAACTGAATGCAGATCTTTTAAATTTATCTAATCAAAAGGACAAGCTTGATTTAAATTACTTTAAGATGTGCTGCCTTGTTTTCATGAATCAAAGCGAACACACACTCACACTTCCTCAGACCAGGTTTCAGCCTCTGCTCTCCACCATGTTCCACCCTGGAGGATGAAACAAAGTCAGAATGAACCTTTAGAAGCTTTCTTATGAGTGAGCTTCTGAAACCTTCACTCAGATCCACATTAAGACAAACAGCTGCATTTGTAAAACACATTTCATTGACAGACTTGGCTAACTACCACTGAGGTGGGGCTGAGCTGTCAATGAGGGATAACATTTAACGTTTGGAAGTCCCAAAACACAAATACAAAGCACAAAAACTGCAGAAAATGTCTAAAATTACTGTCTGTTATCATATTTTGTGGGTTTTTTACTGGTTACAGATAATCTTTTCAGTTAGGACTGGCAGGCACTGTACAGATTATGCATGATTTTAAACCAGCATTAGCTTAACTCAGCTTAGCAATCATCATGCTGTCAAAAAAACGCAACTCGCAGGTTCTCTTTGACCTCGATTTTTTTCCCCCATTGTGAAACTTTATTTGACACAGAACCCCACTTGGAAAACACTTTCCATGACCAAGAGGTGGCAGGGACATACTTCTCTCAACTCAGCCATCAGCCCTTGGCTTGTGTGCTTCTTGTCTCTTCATACCTGAGAGTATCCAGTCTCCAGCGCGCTGATCCTCCAGTCCAGCATACAGCTGCTTCAATCCTGAGTCTCCTGGATGATTGTAGCTCAGGTCCAGCTCTCTCAGATGGGAGGGGTTGGATCTCAAAGCTGTGGTCAGAAACGTACAGCCTTCCTCTGTGATCAGACAGCCTGACAATCTGGTGACACACATAACAACACTGATTTATTAGGACCTTAATGTTATTAAATAGATAAAGCAGAATGTGGTGGCTTCTTGGGCAACCTGCTAGATCTAGCATAGATAAGAAGAGCAAAATTGAGCGGCACAATCTGGGGAAATATTGGATTTAAAAAATTGTTTTCCCTGCTGTCTGCCTTCCTGCCTCGTTAGCTTTGATCCCTGTCACTTGTGTTGGCCGTGCTGGTATTCATCACAGCCCGCAGTGCCAAAAGACCCAGGTTTAACTTTGGGCATGAGCTTTGTGTGGCGTAGTGTAAAAGCGCTTTGGAAGTCTGGAAAGGCTCTATATAACTACAGGCCATTTACCATTGAAAATATTTAATTTCAGAGCACAGTTGTGCTGCTGTGCTTGGACAAGGCCCTTTGGCGTCGTTTTTTTAACGCCGTGGGTACCCCTTTAGGGTCATTAGCAAAAACAACTATGCAACTTCCGGTAAAGTTAGCAACGTCTGGTTAGACTTTCAAGATAAAACACTAGCATCTTGAAACAGCGCATTACTAAAGTCATGAAACGTTGCA
>JALXJV020000003.1:40593630-40793683 GCA_024633595.2 Lepomis macrochirus | reverse complement strand
TTGGTTTGTACAGGTGTGCTGTTGATTTCTGCTGTCTATTATGACTCACATAATTGGTCTCTTTCCACGCCCATAAATCTGTGCAACCTGGCTGTCGGTTATGCCCGCGCCGTCGAGAATGTGGCTGATTGAACAAAACTTTATAAGAGTATTAAAATATGATCCCCATATTCTTCCAGTGCTCATGGAGTGAAAAATTATTCTGAAGTGGGAGCATTGTTTGATAGTGGGATACTATTGAAACATGCTACCTGTCAAAAAGATGTCATAATAAGCCACTGTGATAGTTTTACATTTATGATATTTTCTGCTCAATCTGAAATTAGCACACAGTAAGGAAGCATATTTCGACAGGGCAGCGTCTCTCGTCAACACTGGTTTGTTCACTTTTCAGAGCGCCGTCAGTCAAATCCATTCAACTTAATAAATGCCCTAATAAATTTAAATCCAGTCCACGTCTTAGCTGAAGCCCTGACTTAGAGGCTGATGGGTCCTCAAATCCACTCCACTCATTAAACTCCATTCTGTAGTTTTACTACTCACGCCTGCTGCTCTCCTGCACTTTCCGTCTGTATGGACGCTAACGTTACCGACATAGTGAGGTAAACGAAGTAGCTGCAGGTCGGTCTGTCTGACCGTGTGTTCACATACTTTCACTAAACAAGCTCCTATTTAAGTGGATGTTTCATTTGTTTGCCTGTTGCTTTTAAAGGCATAATGTAGTCTGTACAGTCAGTGTTTAAAGTTACACTATGTTTTCTTATAACAGCTAAGCTAGCTAGCCAGCAACAGTTAGCTATTTAGCATCAGTCAACAGTTGACCCACCCACAATTATTTTCCCGATGGCCATAAAGTACAGAAGAGGCGACAGCATGCTAGAAGAAATACTAAATACTGGCAAACAAGCACACGTCTGCTTGCACTTATTTGTTTTGCTAAACAAAGCCCAGTTCAGACATATTTACATTATGATTTACACAGAACAAATACAATAAATAGTTACTTACCACAGTGTCCAAAAGAAAAGCCGACAGTGCCAACTTTCAGCCAGAATCGGGCCTGTGTTTGCTGTCTGGGAATGTTTTTACACATCTTAAGAACACTGTAGACGTCTCTAACCAGTAACTCTGTCTGTTCCTGCATGACAGAGTTAAGCCCAGGCTGCTCTCACCAGTCCTGCCACTGTCTCTCTCTCTGAGCTACGCAGATATCCTCTTTATTTTTTGACACCTTGTTTTCGCCCAAAGTTATTTTAACTTTGATTGGCGGGCTGGTAAATTCCTCCTCAGTTGGCGTCCACATATCTTCCTTTATGGAACCTTATGTTTTTTTCTGCAGCAGCAGACTCAGCCTGCCTGGATCGCCTGTCTCATCAATCACAGAACAGAAATGTGGGACCTCTTCTTTGGTGTCACCTGGTGTGTTTTCACAGTTTCAGTTATGTCTCTGTAACTCAAGGTGTTATTGAGCAGCAATTCTGCCCTTTTCTTCTTGCACAGATCCTTGTGCACGCCCTTCACTGTTCTTTTAATATTTGGCATGACTAAAGGCAGAGCCTGCTGCTTCTGCACAAAGTATTTCTGCCAGTGTAGTGATGACGGTTGAGACATCATCAGTAGGCAGATTAATGGACATATTTTCTTTTATATGCTGGATGGTTGATCCAACATAAGAGATGCAGCTACGTCATCATTCATTTTTAGGGAGACGATCTTGGTAACGCTTGGAGTTGCTCTTGTCTGAGAAGCACTTTCATCGGCTTCAGGTGCTTTGACTGCATCTTTGGAGGGGCCGGGCTTATTCAGATTGTGTTTTCATCGGCCATATTCCCCTCAGTGCTCGTTAAGACGTTGGTGGGTGTAAACACAAGGTTTTCCTCAGATGTCATTTTTTCTGCTTTGTCCTCTTTCAGGCCAGTAAAGTCAAACCATACCTCATCTTGGTCCTCCAGTTTTTCTTTCAATATTTGTTTTGGGTGACCAGTCATGTTACAAATTAGGGTCGGTTTAGAGATCCCAGATAGCAAAATTTGTGCGGCCCACAAATTCTATTGAAACTCCCATCATCGGGGATGGAGGTCAGCCAAGACGGACCAACTGGGTAGTGGGTAGGTGTCTTTGCTCCTCGATGGCGGGATCCACGTCGCCCTCCAGCTGGCCTTACAGGTGGTGGATCAGACGTGGAACCAGGGGGAAAACTAGCCTCCAGGCTAGTTGGCTGCAGAATGGCTGCCCGTGCTTCTTCCGACTCCCTAGGCCAGGAGAGTCATAGTCCCAGAGTCTTTGTTAGCCGGGTCAGGCAGTCAGACGGGCAGGCCAGGCGGGTGGCTAACCCATGGTGGTAATGAGTCCTTCAACCACAGCTTGGCAGCAACTCTTCCATGAGCCATAGACCCAAAAGCCTCCTGTTCCCTGATGATTAATGGCTTCCTTCCACAAAACCTTTAGCTCGATTTAATCACACACTAGCTCACAAGGTTCATCCGAATAGTCCGCTGGGTCCATTTCTGGCTCTGTCATTCTGTTACGGTTCATGGTGTGGTGAGGCAGGTAGGAGGACCCAAACACAGGACTCAAGGCAGAGGACGTACAGTTCAAAAGGTGATTTATTTAAACAAAAAGCGAGCACACTTACACACTGAGTGGCCGAGTCCATAAAAAGACAAAAGAGAACGAAACAAAAATCCAACACAGGTGGTCCAAACAGAAATCCAACTGACAACAGGAGCAGAGCCCACACGACAGACAGGAGGGGTAACACGGACAATGACCGAGCAAAGACTGAAGAGAAACACCAAACATATATACACCAGGGACAAACGAGCAGGGCGGGAGAACACAGGAGACAGACATGAGGCTAACGAGACCAGGCAGAGAGAGAGCAGGGGAAAACAGAGAGACTGACATGCAGAGGGATAACAGATTACTGAATAACTAAACACAGGCCATATTACAGATCAGAAATAAACTAGCTCAGACGCAAGCAGACTAAACTAAAACAATGCAGACAAGGAACCTGAAGTAAATACCAACACATGAACCAAGGCACAGGACTGGGAACAAAGACAAAGAACTAAAACGCAGAACCAAGAGCCAAGATAATAGACAAGACAAGAAACAAGAGAATCAGGGAAATAGGACACATGAAACAATGGCAAAACCCAAACTCACAGGGAAAACATACAACTCTAACAGTTGTTATCGATCAAAACCATTGATCTGAAGCTCGATGCTGATGCTGTCATGTAAATAGTTTTCTAATCAGCAATAAATATAACAATGTCTGATCAACTCATATCAATCGCATGCTTAAAACAACATACCGGTTAAAGCTCCGCCCATTTCAAGGCATCTCGACCCACTTCAGGGCTAGGCCCCGCCCAGTCGGAGTACAGATACGGATACAGATAATTCATATGGTTAACAGATACAGATAATGCTGTACTCGCTCATCCCTAGTATGTAGCAATGACAATCATGCTTAGGCACAGTACAAGGGAACCAGGCCTATTGGGAGTTCGCAATTATAGTGACGTAAGAGTCACGTGAATTCGGATCCGATTGTCCACACTGAGGTCTGGACAGGTGGTTAATAAGGTGTAAGGGTGACAAAACACCATTATTTTCCATAGTGTTATTTTTATCTTCTTTGTCACAATTAAATTCAATGGAATTTGATTTTCACACAAAAAACAAAAATAATCGAAATATACACATTTTAAAGAAATTTATGAAAATGTGTCCATTATAATTAATTATGCTGCTTTGGTATTTGTAGAGGAATTTTTGAAAACTAATGCTTTGAGAAATATTTTTCATATACACCTGCACTGCAACAACAACTCACAATGTATTATGGCTATAAAATAACTTTACAGTACAGAATTGCTTGACAATTTAAATAAAGCAGGGAGAGAGACAGAGAGAGAATGAACAGTATAAAATAAATTGTTTTTTTGTAATTTATTTGCAGCTTGGCAATATTGCTGTTTTACATTCCTGCCAATAAAGCTAAATTGGATTGAATGAGATTGAGAGAGAGAGACTCAACAACACAGACAGACCTGTGTGTTTGGGTTTGTAAAAAAAGTTAACTCAGGGCAATGTTACCTTAAGTTTGCTACATTAGCTTTAACATTATGGTCGACCATGTGGACAGCGACCAGGTGGTTTTCTGCAGTTTTGTGTTGCTATAGTGGGTTAGTCATTTAATGTTAATGGTAAGTTTACTTTAATATTAACGGAAGAAATGCTCTCTTGTAATTTCTGTGGCAAGTCAGTTCAGACATGGAGAGGTTATGTTCTTTATTGTAAACTTCATCGTAACGAACCACGTTGTTTTTTCAAGTGGAGCGGGTTGCAAACAGACATCTTGCAGATATGGAGCGTTAAAGGCTCATTTTTATCGGAGGCACAATGATACGTTATCTCCCCCTGTAACTGTCGGGGCAGCATTAAACGTTACCGCTTTTAAATGTGGAATAGCGTTATGTGAACGCCAGTGCGTCAGTTGTCCAGTGAGAGGATGCACACAAATTCTCAAGGTTAAATCTTCATTCACCGCCCACATGTCACGGAAACATAGAGACTTTGCTGACTGCAATATAAACGACTTATACAGGGAATCTGCTTCTCAGTCATCCTCTAACATTATTCCAACTGAATCCGATGACTTTGGCGCTCAAGTGTGTGAGGCAGGTACAGAGACATGCATTGAACGTGATATGGATAACTTTACATCAGACAATTTCAGCGATCTTTTTCTCAGAAATGTCTGCTTATTCTACTTGAAGTTGCAAAGGCAGTTTCTACTACCTGCTTCGACCATCCAGAACATAGTGGAGGAGATGCAAAACATACATGAGTTGGGTCAGGCAGACACCTTCAGTAAACTTACATCACTGCCAAAAAATGACACGTCCTTGTCAGGTGAGGACATTGCCAAAGTTTGTGAGTCTGTCAGGGGATCTGATCTGTTCTCTGCCTGTCGTATTCAAGAGCTCAGTCTTTCAAAAAAATGTTCAACTTTGTGGAGCCTAAGAAAATGTTTTTAGGAAGAGACGAGAACAGGAATGATAGGTTTGCCTGATATGTGCCTGTGCAACAGACTTTGAAATGTTTGTTGAAATCTGATCTTTGGCAGAAGTGTGTGTCAGGAGAACACTTGTCTCCCCCAGATGTTCTAAGTGACATTAGTGATGGTCAGATATTCAAATCCAGTGAATATTTTGGTCAAGATCTTTACCAGGATGCTTTTGAAGTTGTTAACTCTTTTTAGGCTCTGCAAAGACAAGACATAAAGTATTAACCACATGTCACTTGTTCTATTGTGTAGGGAGAAAGATTTCAAAGAATTTGGGCATGCTAAGGTGTTCTCTGAATTACTAGCAGGCTTGAATGATTTAGAGGATAATGGCATTGTAGCATCAGATGAAACAGTAGTAAAAGGGACCTTGTATTGCATTGCTGGAGATTCATTGCATCGGTGGCTTCTCCGAAAATTTCAGCCGCTCACAATATTTCTGTAGATACTGCCTATTAACCCGATCTGAATTTCAGGGTGATGATCCAAATCTGTGCGGACCAGAGCGCACCATTGAAAGCTACAATTCTGCTGTTGATCGCCTCCAGACTGAGGACGCACCAGATGTGGAAGGAGGAAAGTTCAAGTCAGTATTAAATTGCCACCTTGTCTAGGACATGACATCTTCGAGGGTGTTTGGTCGTATTATGTTGCACTGTATCTTAAGTATTTCATAAAGAAAAAGGCATGGTTCACTTACTCCACGCTGGATCGTCGCATTAAACAGTTTAGATGCTTCTACACTCTCAGGACAGGCTGTACAGAACTGGAATTTTCTACAGCTGATGCCTCTCATAATTGGTGACAGAGTGAAAGATACAGCAGATGATGTGTGGCTGTTGACTCTGCAGCTGAAAGACATTGTGGACATGATGTGCTCAGAAAATCTCTGTGCCTCAGTTTGCATATCCTGATGTTCTTAATGAAGAATATTTAGAGTCAAGAAAAACTTTATTCCCAGAAAGTAACCTGAAACCAAAGCATCATTATTTATGCCATTACTCTGATTCTGAAGTTTGGTCCACTTGATGAGACTGTGGACAATCTGCTTTGAAAGTAAGCACAGTTATTTCCAGAGATGTGCAAGGAATTTGAAGAATTTCAAAAACCTCCAGATGATGCAGGCTTATCTTTCAGCAGGGTCAACATGTCTTGCAAGTTAAAGGTGATTCTCCCTTTTACTCTGTACTGTACAGTAAAGCCATTCAAGATGCAGTCAGACAATTTGGCTTTACTGAGACCAACACAAAGGTCACAATAGAAACACTGTATAAGGGAACTTCATACAAGAAAGGACACGTCCTTGTCACAGGGAACATTGACTCCATGGAGTTTGGTGAACTAGTGCTTACTTTGATAAAAAGTGATACTGTTCATTTTCTGATATCAATGTACAAAGCAGAAATCCTTCCTCAGTACCATCTGTACTCAGTTAGGAAAGACAGTGAAAAGATTCAGTGTCTGAACATCAGTGACTTGACTGATTTCTATCCATTGACATCTTGCATGAAGGATGGATACCAAATGGTTCCTCTGAAGCTCAGTGTGCTGTCTCACTAATGAATGTCTTGGGCTGTCCTGGTGTTAATTGAGCTTTATTCACTCTTTCATAGTCGGGAATGGATGATTCTGAGCAAAGCAGCATACGCAGTGCCATTACTAAGGTGTTGCCAGACGTCCCAGCCTCAGTTCTAAATCTTGTAGAGGAGACACTACAGTCGTTCAGGGTGGAGACCACTGAGGATTTTCACTTCACTCAGAAAGCTGATCTGCTGTCAGTCCTGAGACCGATTCGAGCACGGAAATTGGTGGCTGCCTGGAAAGAAACTAGTAAGTACATTTCAACAAAAAATATTTAAGTGCAACCAAACATTCAATACGTCTTTAAATTTCATATTTTTTGTTTTACAGCACCAAGTACTGAAGTCCATTGCCAGTCATCATTAACATCTCCAGCTCCAGGGAGGAGATGACACCGATGAAATCCCAGCAGAAAAAAGGGCAGCTATGCAGGACACCTACGGTTGCATAAATTGGGACATGAAATTCAAGCCAGTGACTGAGACACCAGAAAGCCAGCAGGAAAAGAGAGACAAAATGAAGGAACTCAGTGAGCAGACGAACTTCAGTCCAGATGAGGTAAAAGCTCTTATGAAGTGGACCCACTACTCTCAACGTAAACTGATAAACAAGGGAACCGATCTGCAAACCCTCATGGAGGAGTGGCCATTTTTGTTCCAGGAGATTGGCATGACAGTCTCACTGGGATATCCCTTAAAGAGACTTTGCTCATCAGTGTTGAAAAAAAGGGGAAACGACTTCTGGACTTCATGAGAACCATTTGTGCAGAAAGGAACAAAGCTGAAAAGACAGCTGAGAGGACAGTTGGAGGGCTGCTCAGAAGATCTCAAGGCGAAAAAGAGGAGAACCTCTTTCACTATGTAGAAGAAACATGTCTGGCGAACGAAGTGGACGTGGAAAGCCTGCCTGCGACACCATGCATCATTGTATGTGGTAAGTTGTTTTAGCTAAAGTAAGAAAATAGTACTCTCATATTTTAAAGTACTGGTTGTGGTTCTTCATCCAGTGGTATTACTCCTTCATGCAGGCGTAATAGATCATCCAAGCTTTTTCCTCTGGATCAGCTAACAACCCCATTTTGAGCTGAAAACATGTTTGGATCACTGCAGAACACCACATTTGTTGTTCATTCTGTTTGTGTTATTCGTTATTTTATCAGCTCAAAATGAGGATGTTTGATTGCCCAGGTCCACTTCTAGCACTCGTCACCACAGGGAATGAGCTGACAGGTCAAACTACACCGATGGCGGAGAAAATGCGCCTAGATGAGGAAGAACCACAACTAGTAACTGTTAAGAACACATTGGGATGGTAATTACTGGTGTGCGGTGAATTGTTTTCTAACTGTACCTTCTTTGCAGGAACCTCCTGCTTCGCCTCAGGGCAGTTCATGCTCGTTGTTGACGGCAGGGTTGTGAAGGACCGCATCCCCGCCTTCATCTCAGCCATCAGTTTGACGTTTGGATGCTACCACTGCCTGAATATCCACTACCCTGTGGAACTAGGCTCCACACCTGAGTTTCTTCAGAGGTAAAGAAGTTTTCTTTTTATTTACTCCTTTAGACAAATCACTGTACAAAATGACTAATTCTGAATTATGGCGTTTACAAAGGTGCTTCTTCCTCATCAATCCAGAGAAGGGCACAAAAGAAGAGTCAAAGAAGCGTCTCTGTTATGCGATGTGTGTGGAGAGGCAGGAGGTAGGTGGACCCAAATGCAGGACTCGAGGCAGAGGTGGTACAGTTCAAAAGGGTTTTAATGACAGACAAAAAGCGAGCACACTTACAAAGAGTGGCTGAGTCCATAAAAAGTTCAATGTGAAACAAAACCAAAATCCAACTCAGGTAATCCAAAACACAGAGGGAAAAACAGCCAGATGAGACGGGGAGACTGGAACCACGACTGACGGGGGTAACATCAACAATGACCGGACAAGGACTGAACAAAAACACCAAACATTTATACACAGAGGTAACAAGCAACACAGGTGAGAGACATGAGGCTAACGAGACCAGGCAGGAAGAGAGGGACAACAGGGGAGAGAAGCACGGCTGAGACACATCAGGTAATCAAGTGAAACTAGACGAGGACACCAGGTACAGGAGGTTAACAAAATAAAACAGGAAGTAAAGTTCACAGGACACACAATGAGAAATCTACCAAAGTAAAAATACATAGACAGCAAAACAGTACCACTGACAGACGGGACCAAACAGGTGACAAGACTATACTTAACATTGAGACAAAAGACTAAGGACTAAGACAGACCATCATAAGTACACAGAATAGGAAACCACAAAACATGAACTAAAGTACAGGAAAGAGAACTAAGATGTGAGACAAGCCAGAAACTAAGAAACTTAAAGCGAATGACCCAAAACAATACAGACTACAAAACCATGACAATATCCCAAGAACATAGGAAAGACAACAGTACAAAACCGAAATCCTAACAGTCTCACATCTTGAGTGGAGGGAAACATGTTAAAGATGGACTGAATCCAACTAAAGAGTTGAGACTGAAGTCCTGCCCAGCAGTAGCTGTGTAAACAGTACACATTTAAAAGTTTACTGTTCTGAATGTCACTGTGTTTCTGTGCTGTGTAAAGTAAGTTTAAGGGTTTTTAATAATCAGTGTTTCATTCCTGTTAAATGTATGTGAACTGGCAAATTTAAAATTGTGTTGGACTTACTGATGCCTAATTTTTACCTGAACACTAAGGTCAAGGCAACAGCCATTTATTTAGTATTTTATGTTAGAGGCTGTACTTTCAGTTATGTCACTGAATCTGAGGGGGGGACTGATTTGATAATATAAGTCTGAAAAAGGCAAATTCTTCAAGATTTTACATCAGCTGAACGCACTTCTCCAAATTTGGTTCTTATATTGCCAGTTACAACTTTTCAGCTTTTGCTCACTAATTCATTTGAAATCATCTGTGATACTAGCACAGAGTTTGAGTTAAATAAACCGTCTCTGCAGAACATTTGAGCCTTTGTTTCAATCCTTTGACACTTCAGAGTAGGTTGAATCCTGGTGGCATTGCTAAGGTCTAAGAATATTTTTCAAGGTAAGAAAACTGAACACATATCTAACAATCTGAGACACAACACAAAAGTAAACGGTCTTAATTACATGTATGCTGCTCTTGCATAAATTTTCTTTGTCTGATCCATTCAAATGCCAAAAAGAAGCTGTTTTGTTTTTCAACTTTTACATTTTATAATTGTTTTGCATTTCTGCTTTATTGGACAGTGGCAGCAGAGAAAGTAAACACAGTGGAGATAGGCCCCAAACTGGAATCTAACACTGCGATAACAATATGTGGTGAGTGTTCTACCAGGTGACCTACTTGCCCAGTTTGGCCTGTTTCTGAGTTTGAATTTAAAGGATAAGAGGATGTTTATTCTCCTGTCTTTTGTTCATGCTCTTTCTTTCAGGTCGTAGTTCATCTGCCACCGGTTGAATGTGACATGGACCTCATTAACCTCCAGGAGAAATACTAGTTAGTGGTTGTGCAGTTTGATATATGTTAATTTAGTAACAGCAGTTTTTGGAGTCATCTATTTTCTAGCAATGTTGAGCCATTTCATATTAAACGTGTATGCAGTTGTTAACTTTATGCACTGCATTAATCTAGTCACTGCATTATCTCATGTGATTTCAACTTGTTACCAGTCTCAGCCATCCAAGTCCATTTCTTCTGTTGTTTTGGGTAATTTAAATATTTGATCACTGTTTAAGAAAAACTTTAAATAACCACCAGAATATACAGTAGGTATTTTATTCCTCCTGGAGGCTGCTCAAGCCAACAGATTACCGTGTCCCGAGGTCCACAGGCTGCGGTGGGGCATTGCAGCCATTTATAAAAACAATCAACAAGGGTTTTGTCCCTTTTACCACTGGATATTTCTGTCGAGTTTAACATTTCTGTGAGTGAGTCCTCTAACTCCCAAGTCAACACTACAAAATTATTTAATCTTATCCTCAGCATGATGCAGCCGAAGAATGCAACTTTGCAGAAATGCGGGATGTCCAGCACTGGGATTCGCCGTCAGCATTTTTAAACACTCTGCTTAAATGAGTACATTTAATTACTTCTGAACCGGTCCTGCCCTTAAATGGTTGTTTGTCAAATACTGTTCACATCAATAATTATCTGTCCCTTATGTATCTGCTACCCTGTTTTGAGGAGTTCATCAGGGGTCGATCCTTTGACCTATCCTTTTCATTTGATTGGATGTCTCCATGAATTTGCATTTTAAGAAAGAAAAAAGTCGTCTTTATTCACGACCACTGAAACTTACATTGTACGTTACTGCTCAACTAACGGCACAATGCTGACCCATTCTGCTCCGCTGCAGTGCACATACTTACATTTAGCTTTTATAAATACATTTTTAAAGGATACCAAACGTCACCTAATAATTATTATTGACAGAATCCCAGAAAAATTCTATCATTCATCAAAAAAAAATCTAAATATCATTTTTTGTCGATGTCACACAACCTTACTGTAGCCTACAGTATTGTGGAAACTTCTTATTGATGTTTCTTCATTATTCACAATTGCTTAGGCGTTGAGGTCTATTGTGTAAGCCAGCCTCCCAACCTGTCTGATTTAGGACTTTTTTAGTCCCTCACTCTCATTTTAAATCCAAAGGTGACTGTGAGTTTTCAGTTGTAGCCCCCACAGTTTCCTCCTAAATATTTTAGATCTGGTGCATCTGTTAACTGTTATAAGCGGCACCTGAAGTTATTTATATATTAGAGGACAGCCTTTTAATGAACTGTTCACCCTACTTATTAATAAATTTTCCTTTGTTGTTGTTTTTCCGGCTGCAGAGAGGATGCCAGTCCACCGGTGAACACGTGAATGTTCCAGTTTCCTAAACTTCATCATTCCTAAACCCCGTCTCCTTTCCACATGTCTTCAGTCATGTCTGGACCCATTCATTCAGATGGCAGTCTTTGGGCTCATTAGAGGTAAGCAGTGGTATAATTCAGTGATAACTAAATAACTTCACTCAGTTGATCTTCCTCAGGTGCACAGTCCGAGCCAACACTCTGGAATATTATTTTGCATATCACTTTTATAATTAAGAGCAAGTCATAGAAAGAATGAATTCAGCACCAAGCCTTCATCTGCAATTGTTGCACCCCTTGCGAATTGCAACATAAATGCCTCCGCGTTCAAACAATGAACACCCATTTACCCAATACTGGCTGGACTGAGGAGCACAATCCCTGGAAGTATTTGGGCAGCTCCCAATATTTGGACGAAACGGCGGAGCTAACGGCCGTGTGCGGAGCTAGCTAGCTAGCTTAGCTAGGTGCAGCTGTAACTCAGGTTAACTGTCATTTTAACAGGCTGATAAGTTTGTCCAGAGAACAACAGTCTGAAAACTAAATGTTCTCACCAGAGAAAGTGAACAGCCGACTCCTGATAAGCTTTTCCACGGCGAGGGTACGAGTCGGCTCTGGCCTGATTGACAGGTCGCCATGGTAATGACTTGTCAATCATAGATTGCTTTGTCACCCTGAAACATTCTCTGCTTTGTGGTCGATTTTTAAATAAATGGGACCATAATTTACTAAATGAACATCATGCTGTGTTGAGAAACATTTTCCCATTTTATTTCTAATGGAGCCGGACTTCTTTTTGCAAGCAGAAGAGTCGCCCCCTGCTGGCTGTTTGATAGAATGCAGGTTCTATCAAACAGCAAAGCTTCCCGTGTGGTTGAAACTCTGCCAAAGTCGACAGATGGTGATCGTCTATTGACGATTGAAGGGATGATCAGTGATTGGTTGTTCATGCTCCAATAATAAAGCTCTTTTGACTTAGTAAGATGACGTAAAAATAATCTCTAGAAACTATATTTGAGATATTTCTGTCCACCTGCTGAGCCTGGTTAATCAGCAGGAGTGAATTTTAAATCCTTAATTACAGAACAGTTGCCTGCCTTCTCTTTTTCACGGATCATACTGCCCAGGACAAAATAGCTGCGTTTTGACTATGGATGCGAACAATTCCATACCTTACATTCAAAAAACAGCTTAATTTAAATGCAGCATAATTAAGAAAAACAGCTGACTTTATAGGCAATAATAATAATAATGTAAAATAAGGTATCCTTTGATTATTTGTTCTGCTTGTTTGGTTCCATCGGGCATCCAGACCAGTAAAAGTTTAAAAGCCAAAAGTATTTATTGGAGAGAAACAATTCTAATCAATTGAAACAACGTTGAATCAACATTAATGCATCAAACTATCATTGAATCAATGTTGCTTAGTTGAAATGTACATTGATTTTTAACCAGGTTTGCACCCTGAAATGTTATTTCAATGATGAAAAATAGATCAAAACGGTCATAAAAGCGACGTTAGTTAAATCAAAATTCAATCGTTGATTTAATGTTAAATCAACATTAAAACAACATCAAATCAACCCTGCTTTATCTACAGCAGGGTTCTATGCTACTTGGTAGCAAATCATGTCAGTTGACTTCTGTCAATCAGAGACCACGTGGGGTTGCAATTAAAATGGTTTTGAGCCACAAAGTCACACTCAAAATAAATAAAACATCCTTGAATCAGACGTTAATTCACATGTAATTTTATTAATTTATTAACGACCACATCCTGTTTGAACAGGAAATTAACATCACATTGAGTCAGAGGATCATTTCACTACGACTTAATACAACATTTACAGCAGTGTTTCCCACACATACTTTGGGCTTTACTTGGGCGGCCGTCCAGGTAGATTAACCCGCCTGTGAATTGAATGGTTGGCATCATAAACACGGCTGCTCAAATCTGTCCAGCACAACGCTGTCAATGTCGGAGACCTGTCTTCAAAACAGTTATTAGCAACCATGTAAGGAGGCTAGCTAATAAGGATCTGTGTTAACTTTGGAAAACGTTTAACAAAGTTAGCAGCTGTATAACTGATAGTCAACAGGTGCGTTCGAGACAACTGGCTGACTTTTGCAGACGGTAGATGGGGAAATAAAAACAGCGCCGTCAAGTCAGACACAATCTGCCTCTGGTAGACTTCGTGAGTTTACTGTGAGCTCAGAACAACGATCAGGCCTTGTTCCCACGAGGTCTAGTGACGTTTTCGGAGCGGAGATTTTGTGCTGAATTCTGCATGCCAGCCGTGAATTGCATTCACCTCGCGGGAGGTAACGCACGTAGCCTGCAGCATTTGTTTTGCCGAATTATGTATTCAGGGTCCTTTTAGCACACTTTGCTGCTCACATTGTTTGAAGTGTTTAACGCCACGTTTTAGCTGAATCTCAAGAAATGGTACTTTTACTAAGTGTAATAATATAGTAACGATTGTCTGACGATGTCTGTCTTTGAAATCTGTGTCTTTAAAAATCATTTTTTTATGTTGTTTTAAATAATTTTTTTTTTAAATCAGGTTTTACGTTGTTGTCGTCTGCATTAGCTTTGTTTTTTTGTTTTTTTTAAATGGATACAGACACAGAAGTGTCATGTAAAAAGGCCACCAAGGCGTTAAACGTATGTCAATTTGCTCATTATTAGAGAATAATTTGCCTTTCCTCTTTTAAGTTATCTTTAAAGACCAGTTTCTTGTTAAATATTATTTCCATTTAATTTTGATTGTGTGTTTATTCATTCTTTAAAATAGGAAGAGTGTTGCAGCCCACCTGGTCTGGAACTGTCTTCAGCAGAGGAGGACTGTTCCCCTTTACATAAGAAATCCTTCCTCCTGCCCCCCCCCTCAATAAATTCTCTCCCTGCATTTACTGCAGTCCCCCCAAACTCCAATTTAGCCCCAGTCCCTACCACTCCAGCAGAAACCCCAGCATCTCATGGGCTCTTCACAGAGTCGCTGCAGGGCTGGGAGCCGGGAGAAAATTTTTCATCTGAGTATATTCTTTTGCATTCTGACTGACGTGTCTGTGTTTACTGTGATGAATTTCAAAAAACATGGTCACACTGTATTCTCATATAGCACCTCAGACCTTCAGGTGGACTCCCAAGCAATCATCAGAACCAGGTTAGTGATTTCCATTCAACCATTTTACTGGTATTTTTGCATGGACTAAGACTATGGGAAGTTCCTGTGACAGTAGCTGTGTTCAACTTTACATTAAACAATATTAAATGTAGTGTTGTGTGTGTGTGGATGTACAGTATGTATTCCATTTCTAAATAATAACTTGTTTTTTGTAGCATTGCTCAGGCAGGTCCTTAGAAAATTGGAGATGGTGCTCGACCAGCAGAACACCACTCTGCAGCTGCTGCAACATCAGAAAACAACGCTGCCAGCAGTTGACATTGAGGCGGGTCTGCTGACCCTGCAAGACCTTCCCCATCTCCTCAACATGGAGCAGAGGTTGCAGCAGACGGCAGATTTTAAAATTCAAATGGTAAGCATTTTTCTGGGTTTTGTAACATGACTAGTCACCAAAATCAAAAAGTGAAAGTGTAGGACCAGGAGCTGTCTAAGGAGGTATGGTATGACACCTTTACAGACCTGAAAGAGGACGAACCAGAAAAAGTGACATCTGGGGAAAACCGGGTAAACTACTTGGGGCTAATTGGTGGGACTGACGTACGTGACTGTACATGGCGTGTCCAAACACCACATTGCGTGTTTTTTGTCGGATCAAAATTCCCTCTACAAACTTTCTTCGGCTCGGTCCAGAGATGGTCCGTGCAAAGTTTTGTGGCGATTGGACTTGCGGCTTCGGAGGAGTTAATTAAAATAGGTTTTCAAGTTTTCACGATTTTGCAAAATGAAACCATTATCGCAGAGAGGAGTGTTCTACACCATAGGAATCGACTGCATCCCCCCCAAAGACGTAGACATAAGTTTTATGAATGTGCGATTTAGTAGGCCGTAGTTATGAGGTAAAATGTCCATAGTTTGAAAATCCCATTGAAATGAATGGGGTATTTGAGCTTCGATTATAGCGCCACCTTTAGGCCGATCTGCACCAATTTTTTTGAAGTGTCATCAGGGGGCCATAGGGAACAAATCTTCCAAATTTGGTTTGAATCGGACTTGTGGTTATGGAGATATAAAATAATTCCACTTTGGTGGTTGGAGTCAGGGGAGCATGCTGAACAATTTGGCACAACTTTCATGTCAATGTGATTTGTAGTTATACGGGAACTGATTTTTCGGGTTAAATAGCGCCACCTAGGGGCGAATTTGGTGTTAAATCGCCTTTGCAAAGCGAAGATATGACATCATCTGTTATTAGCGTTTTTCACAAAGATTTGTTAGCGTATAATTACGACATTTTTTGTCGTATCAAAATTCCCTCTACAAACTTTGTAGAGCTCGGTCCAGAGATTATCCGTGCCAACTGCGATCGCACTTGTGAGTTCGGAGGAGTTAATTAAAATAGGTTTTTCAGTTTTCGCGATGTAGCGGAAAAAAAGTCTAGGCGTAAATGGGCGTGGCCTATACCACCAGATTCAGCAGGATCCCCTGAACGCGTGGATACAAGGTTTTTGATGTCCGCCATCGTAGGCAGGAGTTCCAAGCCCAAACGCGAAAAATTTGTCAAAAAATTTGTTGGACCTACCCAACTGAGTTTCGCGTCCCTGGCACTTATTGTCTAGGCTGCAGTAGTGGAATTAGAGGCGGAAGAATAATAATAAAAATCTGAGCGAAAACGATAGGGTTCCTGCTGGTACTGGGAACCGCGATGCCTTGCATTCGCGGGTTCCCAGCCCACTCGGGCTTGGACCCCTAAATATTAAAAACAAATCACTGTACAACAAGGACTGGATGGAGAAAGGTATTTGGTCGGTGATTCATTCAGTGGACAGTAGCGGCTCTATGACCCAACTGGCAATCTACTTAAATCCATCAACTCTATTAACATGTTTAATTAAGGGAATGTTGATGAATGTTATTTCTGTCACCTCCGTCCCCCTCAGCCTTTAGGTGTTTTTTTGATGAGATAAAAATCCCAAACAAAATTGTTAGAAATTGGTTTGAAAACATCTCATACCCTATAATATTCTACAGAAACTCAATTTCACAATTCTGTTTGAAATGTATTCACTTGTTCACATGAACAAAATATTTAAAATTCACAAAATTTCCCAAAGCAAAAGAAATCCATTTTCTATCCAGTGAACGGTTACGACAGCGATTTGGAAGGAAACCAATAACTGTGTATTTTGTGACGATAATGAAACTGGTCACTTATTTTTCCAGTGTATGTGTCCTAAAGCGTTATGGCTTATACATGACTGACTTTACCCAAATCTCTTTTCTCTGAAGGACATCATCTCTGGTTCTGTCATGGACAACAGCAAAGATGACTTTCTGATTTACAACCTTGTCATTCTTGGGAAATATTATATTACCAAGTCAAAGTTTTTGAAAGTGAATCCTATGTTTTGTGTATTTCACAATGAGTTTATTTTGTAAACAAAAGCCCTTAATGTCATTGAAATGAAAAACGCATTGAACATTTTTAGCATAATAGAATTTGTTTTCCATAAATGGCCCGAGCCGATCGGATCACCGGCGGAGCTGGTGCCAGTTGGACCACTGACGGAGGATTTGGTGTCGGCTCAGCAGGCCTTGGATCTGGCTGGTTGCAGCTGATGGTGACCTTGTCGCCTCCGTTGACCACCACGGGAACCAGAAAACATGGCAAGGCGACTCCCTCGAAGGAGGACTCCGGGGGAAACCTGGCCTCCAGGCTATCAGGCCATATGGTAGCTGCCCCTGCTGCCTCTGACTCCCTGGCCTTCATGGTCAGGTAGGCCAGGAGAGTCATCGTTTCTGAGTCCTTGGTAGGTGGGGTAGTCAGGCAGACGGATAGGCTAGGCGGAGGACTAGCAGCGGTAGACGGGCAGGACAGGAGGTAATCCACGTGAGTGATCAGACACGTGGATGCTAGCAGATTCAGGGCTAGAGGGCCAAAGAGCTGACAAGGAACTTGCTGTTTGAGGAACAGGGGTGTGGAGGAAGCTGGTTAGCCACTCAGGAACCACATCTTTAAACTGAGGCTTTGACATAACCAGTCTTTTAGCCTTAGCCCGGACCGCTTCCTTGTAGCCGTCCTGGCTGGCTTTGATCCAGATCTCCCAGAGTGTCTTTAAGTCCATACATAGTTTGAAAAACTCCTCCGATTCAGTGTCTGCTGGGCTCATGACGGGTCATTCTGTCAGGATCAGTGTGACAGAATTTGATTTGCATAAATGGCCCTAGCCTTTGCTCCTTTAAAAAGTGAATGAATAATTTAATAACGTGCTCTGTTTCGGAAGGACGCCGTGGGGGAGACCGAGGAGGAAGGGCAGGTGAACGAGCCCAGCCGACTGACGGAGACTAAGGTGAGTGAACCTGGGGAGAGAAACAGACACAAAGACAGGGTTAGCGACGCTGCAGGAACAAGGCACAAGGAAATAGATAGAAAAAACAAGAAACATGGGAGCTCGAACGCAGGGGTGGCACCGGGTATGGAGCAACGACGATCAAGCAGGGACTGACTGAAGAACCGGGGTAGAAATACTGGCAGAGATGAGGCTGATTGCTGGCAGGTGAGGCAGGCAGAGGAGGTGGCTGACGAGAAGCAGGTGGGCTCAGGAGCAGAGAGTGAACACAGGGAAGGAAACACAGGGAAGGAAACATGGGGAAGGAAACACGGGAAGGAAACACAGGGAAGGAAACACAGGGAAGCCTTTCTGAATGTACAAAATATACAACTACATTTTGAGCGCTACTGCTTATTAGTGCAAACCACAGAAAAACTAGAAACAGTTAAACAAAAGGCAATAAATAAATAACGAACAAGATGCCTTTTAACTGCAGACTTTCCCTTAAAAAGTGGGAGGCACATATACAAACTGTTGTAATTCCTACACCGTTCACCTGATTTGGATGGAAATAGCCTCAAATTAAAGCTGAAAGTCTGCAGTTAAAGCACATCTTCTTCGTTTCATTTCAAATTCATTGTTTATGGACCTGACTATGTGTGTATATACATATATATATATATATATATACATATATATATATATATATATATACATATATATATATATATATATATATATATATATGTATGTGTATGTATATATATATTTTAATAAAATTAATATAAAAATTGTGAATTGAATTGTTTTTTTCTCATATTTTTATTAAGCATTGTTTTTCTTTCCATACTTTCTCTTGCGTGTTCGAACCTGACAAGAATAAAGCTGGAAGGACAGATTACTCTGCCCAGCTGGCACACTTCCTAACTTACCCGGGACATCACAAACATTACAGGTCAGCAGCACTCGGACACGTTGAGGCGGTGGTCTACTCAGTGCACAGCCTTGCTGGCTTCGTCACACTCACCCCCTAAACCTCACTCCCATCCAGGTCACGCCACCAATGTAACCAGCTGCTCTTGACTACGTATACGTCACAGCCCTGAATCAAATCGATGACCTCAGGTACGGGAGGTGAGGACACGCTGGCGAGGAGGCTAAAACCCATGGGCACTAGCCTCGGTCCCCATGCGTCTCTTAAGGTGTCGGGGAGTGAGGTCTGCTTACTGCACAGCTTCGCTGGCTTCTGTCACACAATGACATTTGCTAAAATGGTCTGTACTCATTCATTTCTTGTCTTCCGAACACTCAAACTAGTTGTTGCCCACGATTAGTCTGGGCGTACACAGCTGAAGCAGCATCAGAATGGCTTGAAAACACATCACATGACCACACAGCTCCTCTTCTTTGGTGTCACCAGGTTTCTTTTCACAGCTACAATTATGTCTGTGTAAGTCAAAGTGTTATTGAGCAGCAATTCTAAACTTTCCATCTTGCACAGATCCCTGTTCACGCCGTTCAGTGTTCTTTCAACATCTGGCATGACATCGAAGGCAGAGCCTGCTGTTTCTACCCAAAGCATGTCTTCCAGTGTATTGATGAGGGCTGTGTAATCATCAGTAGGCAGATTAATGGACATATTATCCATTATATGCCTGATCACCTTAACCACCATGATGTAGCATCTGACTCTGCTAACGTTCTGGACTGGGCGTGCAGCTTCCAAAGAGACAAACTCGATAACTAATATGTCAGAAGCCCTTTCATCGGCTTCAGCTGCAGGGCTGGGCTGATTTACATTGCGTTCGGCCATATTCCCCTCATTGCTCACTGTGGCGTTGGTGGGTGTAACCACAAGGTTTTCCCCAGATGACACCTCTTCCAGTACGTGATCGTTCAGATCAGTAACGGCGTCAAACCAGACTTCCTCCTCAGACTCCTCCTGGTCCTCCAATATTTGTCTTGTTCCTTGGTGACCAGCCATGTTGCAATTTGTGGTCGGTGTGGAGATGTTTTTAGACATGTGAACAACATTGTAGACGTCTCTTACCAGTCTGTCTAATGTCTGTTCCTGCATGTCTGCGTTAAGCCCGAGCTGCGAAGTACCGCTCCTGTCTTCCCCAGAACCTCTGAGCTCTGCAGATATCCTCTCCTCTATTTCAGTCACCACGATGAGTGTTACATCGTTGGCGTGAGGGCTGTTACGTACCTCAGTGGCATCTTTAATACCCATCACGTCCATAAGAATCATTGGAACAATCTCACCCAGTTTTTGGGGTATTAAGACGTCCATCTCGATGGCCCTTGTGCTTGAATTGGAACGGCGTTCAGTCAAATCCAGGTCAGGATTCTGAGCCAGTAATTCCATCCAAACATGTACAGACATAGCGTTTATAATCTCCTCACACATGTCTTGTAGTATATTTTTTGTGACTGTTGTAATGGCCTCGAATGCCCCCATGGTAAAGTCATCCGGCATCAGCTTGTCCAGGTGTGACTGGACAATTGGACGAAGCAGCTCCATTATGGGCCGATGCTTGATCGTATGTCTGGTTACAGGCATATTATCGGCTTGTCTCTGCAATTAAAAAGCCTTCCTGAATGTACAAAATACAACTAAATTTTGAGCGCTACTCCTTATTAGTGCAAACCACAGAAAAACTAGAAACAGTTAAAAAAACAAAAGGCAATAAATAAAATAGCTCTAAGCTAAATTTCCCCTCTGGGACAATACAGTGTCTGTTCTCTTCTAATATTAAAAGGTTCAGCAGAATCTGTTAAGTGTGCTTGACGTTTGTGGAATTAACAGGTCTGATTACGTGGGAAAGAAACCTTTCTTCAGTTTGTGCCGTCGTGTCAGCAGGGAGAGATCTTCTGAGAAAAACTGCGACTGAAGCAAAAACCTGGGTCTTTTATACTCAAGCCTGCAGAGCAGAATGTCATGACATCATCAAAGACCTTTGATGATGTCATTACATTCTAAACATCAAAGCAAAAAAAGAATTTAAGAGAAAACATTCTAACCTTTGAACTTCCTCACAATTTTTTAAACAATCGCAAGTCAAGTTTTATGTAATTTTAAGTTATTTTCTGACTTTATGTTGAATGTTTCTGGGATTGAATGTTTGTGCCTTGACTGGCAGAACTAAAAACATAAGCAAGTCCATATAAGTGTTAAATAAATCATTTATTATTGCTTTTAAGCTCTTCTTAATGGTTTATATACCTGTTATAAACAGTAATACGATGTTTAATAACATTAATGAGACTTAAATAGTTTTAATAATACTACAACACACTCATTATTGGCTAGTAAGATAAATATGAGCCCTTATTGTAAATGTGTCAGCAGTTTATAGACCACTTGCAATTAGATGTTTAACGGCAGTAATCAGACTATAGCAGGTTTATATTAATGCCTTATAAAGCCTAATAACGCCTTTATTATGCACTTATTAAACATTAACAATCCTCCTTTACAGCTACTGGAACTAAAGTGGAAACACTGTAAATGTTTATAAAAATAATTAATAAAAGAAAAAATATAAAAAAATTACTGTTTCTCCTGCAGATCAACTTATTTAATATGATCCCTGTTGAGTCTCCCTCCTCTTTTGTGTTTGTGGAAGTAACTTCTTTAAATGTCGTAGTGGTTTCTTCTCATCTCAGCGACAAATTTATTCATTTTAATTCAGCTATTGACTGGACTTTAATCTTTTTGGAAGGTTTTCTGCTCATGTTCAAAACTTTCTGCACATTCAGAATCGCTCCCACATTTCTGTTCTCTGACATTTAAAGAAAAAAAAGTCATAATGTTATGAGACACACTTGAACTTCAGAAGCTCTGATAACGTGCAGCTCACAGTCCGAAACAGAGCACGTTATTAAATTATTCATTCACTTTTTAAAGGAGCAAAGGCTAGGGCCATGCAAATCAAATTCTGTCACAGTGATCCTGACAGAATGACCCGTCATGAGCCCAGCAGACACTGAATCGGAGGAGTTTTTCAAACTACGTATGGACTTAAAGACACTCTGGGAGATCTGGATCAAAGCCAGCCAGGACGGCTACAAGGAAGCGGTCCGGGCTAAGGCTAAAAGACTGGTTATGTCAAAGCCTCAGTTTAAAGACGTGGTTCCTGAGTGGCTAACCAGCTTCCTCCACAACCCCTGTTCCTCAACCAGCAAGGTCCTTGTCAGCTCTTTGGCCCATTGGCCCTGAGCCCCGGCCCGCTAGCCCTGAATCTGCTAGCATCCACATGTCTGATTAGCACCCGGTCTGCTAGCCACCAACCTGCCAGCAACAGCACTCCTGGTTTCGGGACTACTAGCTCTCGGCCTGCCAGCTGCATGCTAGCCAGCATCCGCCTGACCTGCCTGAATCCTTCTCGGCTAGCGCTGCTAGCTCTCTGCCAGTTTCCTGCCCGGCTAGCGCTGCTAGTCCTCCGCCTAGCCTATCCGTCTGCCTGCCTACCCCACCTACCAAGGACTCAGAAACGATGACCTGACCATGAAGGCCACGGAGTCAGAGGCAGCAGGGGCAGCTACCCTATGGCCTGATAGCCTGGAGGCCAGGTTTCCCCCAGAGTCTCTCCTCTCCTGAAGCGATCATCGCCATCAGTTCGGGTTCCCGTGGTGGTCAATGGAGGCGACAAGGTCACCATCAGCTGCAACCAGCCTGATCCAAGGCCTGCTGAGCCGACACCAGATCCTCCGTGGTGGTCCAGCCGCCACCAGCTCCGCCTCTGGTCCGAACGGCTAGGGGCATTTACGCAAAACAAATTCTGCTATTATACTAAAAATGTTCAATGCGTTTTTCATTTCAATGACATTAAGGGCTTTTGTACACAAAATAAACTCATTGTGAAACAATTTTTATTGTTGGAATTTTTATCTCAAACAAAATTAAAGGCTGAGGGAGACGGGGGGGGGGGAGGAATAAAATTCATTAACATTCCCTTAATTAAACATGTAATAGAGTTGATGAATTTAAATAGATTGCCAGTTGGGTCATGTCTTAGGCAGAAGATCTGAAATGACAGCACAGAGCCGCTGCTGTCCACTGAAGGAATCACCGACCAAATACCTTTCTCCATCCAGTCCTTGTTGTACAGTGATTTGTTTTTATTATTTTATTTTATTTATTATTTATTTTAGCATTTTTTAAAGAAAAACTGTTATTGATTGACCGCTGACCGGCATATATATTTTATCTTAAATAGAAAGTCACTTAAACAACTAGCTAATAAACCTAACATTACCTGTCTATCACTGTGAAGCTGTACAGTCTGCAGTTAGCTTAACATTACTAATATTAACGTTTACATTGATAAGAAGTCAGTCTAAGGTAAACATTTCTGTTGATGACATTAACGAGCTTATGGAGCTAGAATTGTATCTTTATTACATGCGAGAAAATAAATGATCTGAGAGAAAAAAAAGTTTAAGAGAAAAAGTTATCACAATGATAGCAAAAAAGCATTTCATGAGAGAAAAAAGAATATTTGAGAGAAAAAGTTTTCATAAATTTGAATTTTTTAAATTCAAATTTATATTTTAATTTAAACTTTTTTTTCTCAGATCATTTATTTTCTCGCATGTAATTAAGATACAATTTTAGCTCCATACGAGCTCGGCCTTTAAATGAACATTTACGGTAAAATGTTAAAGGTACCAGCAGCTGTCCAGTAAGTTCAGTTACAGTTATTTAATTTTAATTTAGCTCATCATACTGTTACATACATTGATTTTAAATGAAAGAATAAATAGCTAAGTCAGTATCTAAGTGATTTTCCTGAAGTACTGTACTTATGTGCTTCCTGCTTTCTTACAGTGCAGATGTTTTTGCTCTTTGCTCTCCCGTCTGCTTGCATTCTTTTCTTTTGCTAATTTTTTTTCTTCTTCTGTAGATTATGCAGTGAGAACAGTGAAATGCATGTTGGCATATTGGAAGGTCAGTTTCAAAAGTGGATGATAGACTTTGCAGTACGGAGCAAAATCTTTGATGGGTAATGCCCATTCTGAGGTCAAAGACACATTTGAGAAGACTTCTTAAATGGTAGAACACTTTGAAGGAGTCACTGCACTTGGCAGACAACAAAGAAAATTGCTAGAACATGAAAACTATCTGGCACTTAAAAAAGACCATGTTAATTACTATGATAGATGGAGACAAAGAGAAACTCTCACACGGATATATGGGGGCTTTTATAATAAGAAAGTAAACGCTGTGTTATGGAAGCTGGTTATTACTGCAGTTCCAAAGTAGGCGTAATGACTTGACCACAGAAAAAAATAAATAAGGAAATGTATGATCCAGCAGTTTTGGATCGTGAACCAAGCCCACACCTCTGCTGCTTTATAATAGTTTTTATTATTACAATTATTACAGTTATTTTTACCTGAAAACATGTTTATCTAAAACGTTTGACTCGGAGCCTGGAAGGCAAAACTGAAGGCAAAATCCCCCAGCGACAGGAAAGTAGTAGTAACGGAGGATGTTTTTCTGTTCGGGGGACACATTGAGGAGACACAGTTTGGAATTGACAACCATCATTCTGACTTGTTGTCACTGGTTGTGTCTGTGTTTGTCAGGATAAGGTTGCACCACATCGCCAAAGTCACCTCTCCTGACCTGCAGAAAGGGAGCACGAGAAAGAAGCTCTGCAAAACAGTCCTCTGTCAGGGGTTTTAGTGTGTGTGCGTTCGTGTGTGTGTGCAAGGGGTGTACTTATGAAAGACAGTTTCATAACTTTCAGCAAACTGTAGGTTGATGGGGTGCAGAAGGGCACAGCAAGCCATGGGTTTTTGCCTTGGTGTCAGTCTTGATATTGATACATTCAGTGAGTGTGTTAATCCAGAAGCCAAACATTTTTGTATTGTAACTGGTAAACTTCCTCTGGCCTCCTCTGAAACCCTTAAATATTCTGGTGTGCAGATGATCAAAACTCAAATGGTTGTTTAGTTTAGCGTTTGGATATAGAACTAGCAAGCCTAATCTGGACTATCTAATTGGTATTTACTCTGGTTTCTCTAATATTATATAATAAATGAATTTGTAAGTGATTTTTATAATCGCTCAAGATCACCCCGAGCCAGATAGTAGCAATTTCTAATCAGACTCACTTAGGACAGGACTGTATTTCATTGGATTAAAAATCTAAGGAGCAAGACATGGGTCACTTAAAATGCACCAATATTAATAAGAAATGTACAAAGACTTAAGCAAAGTTTTTATCATTGATTCAAAATAAGATGTTATCCAGTATGTTGAATGTACAGGGTCATTTCAGAGCCTGTTTTCCAAAAGAATTTTAAGACTAAGATAATCTTAGTCCCGTTGTAATGTATAAGAGCTAAAACCAACTTAGCCTAAAATGCTCTTAGTACACCGGGCCAAGCTCTTTTGGGAGAAAGCTGGAAGATTATTATATTATTACTATTGTTAACTGGTAACTTTCCTTTTAAGCAGCTCACAGTTAATAACAACCTTTAGTCCTATGTCATTTAGAGCATACGCTGTGCTGTTTCTTTCAGGCTATTAATTGAAATGTTAAAATCAGACTTTTTAAAAAAAATTATAAAAATATCATTTACATCTCATGTACTCAGGAAACATAACTTTTGAAAACTAATTTCTTTGTTTTCTCCCGCATTTTTGGTATTTGTAAATGTATTAAGCAATTGCTTGTAATGCTCTACCTGTGATACACTATTGTGGACTAAAAGACCTTGACAAAGGACAATACACACAATGTTTAAAATAACAAATACATTTTTATTGTTTCCCAATTTCAATTGAACCACAGTACAAAGGTACACAAAATGCAAATCACTGCAATCCTTCATAATGACAACTCTTTCCCTTGAAAAAAATTGTTCTCAATAAAATAATTATTCTGGTTAAATAGTCATACAAACTGCATATTAACCTTTTTTAATCTAAATTTATTGTGTGAAAAACAAATGCATTCAATTAATTGAGCAAATATTATACTTTGATTTAACAATTAATTTTAATTTACTTTATAATGGTTAATCCATTCTAATTCATAGGGTGATGTACAGTATTTGAGGAATTTTCCTGAAATTTTAAAATATCAGTATATTTAATGCTTGATTGATATACTGTAGATAATAAACTTTATTTTAAAGCTGGAGTGCAGGACTTGCATATACATTAATCCATTGGAGAGTACGTTTATAATTGAGAATTGTTTATGTTTTATAGAGTGTTAAGGCCTACTTTGTGTTAATATGCTTTGGCAACACTGTACTCTATGCAGTCATACCAATAAAGCCGCTTGAATTGAAAGGAGGACGCAATTCTCTGTCTACATGACTCTGGAGCAACCCTAGGGACAGAGAAGGCTTTACTCTCACAATCTGTTTCTGCTTCTCTATCATGTTTATAGTGTGTGATTTGCAAAATACCTATCATAGCCTACATCCTGGGGCGCCGTAAAGGGGGGGTAAAGGATGACGATTCTCGGGGCCCATGACTAAGAGGGGGCCCAGAGAAGCCCCCAATAAAATTGTGGTGCTAAAAAAATATATTTGATGGTAAAATTATTAACTTAAAATTATTCTATTTGTATATGTTTAGGAAACACAAACGTCCGTGGGCCCCTCTCCCCCTCTCGATTATCATAAAATGGTTCAGTCCGCCCAAATTGTATCCAGGCAACACAAGCAGCTTGACTTCACTTATAGCGCCGGCAGAATATCAACTTGACAGAAGAGGAAGTGAAAATGCCTCAGGACCGCCCGTGACAATGATCGTAGCCTACAACACTTTTCTGTGCGTACGAACGCTTTGTACATGAGGCCCCAGGTCTCTACGGTAGCATTTTTCGGCAAGTTAGCACGTTTTGATAGAGCAGGGTGCAGCGGGTGCACGGCTTTGCCTCACATGCAGCCGGTGTCGGCATCGGTGATATTCTGCCGGCGCTATAAGTGAAGTCAAGCTGCATATAGTGGGTGGGTTGCGCAATGGTTAAGATGCCCGCCTTTGGTGTGAGGGACCCGGGTTCAATCCCCACTGTGTCCCTCAGTAAGACACTTAACCCCTACTTGCTCCAGAGGCGTGTGACCTCTGACATGTGTAGCAATTGTAAGTCACTTTGGATGAAAGCGTCAGATAAATGTAAAACCTTTGTTTAGTTTTAGGAAAAGTCAGGGAGCAGCAAGGCTTTGTGATTTATTTAGACAAAGTTATTGACTATGCAAATTTCAAAATGGTCAAAATGATGCCTTGTTCGCTCTAGTGTTAAAGATAATTACCATACGCTTGAATGTTAGCGGTTAAAATGACTGCTGGTGGCCGCTCTAGTGTTAAAAGTGCATGATAAGGGAACTCAATTTTCTCCCCATGTTAGGTCAAGAAAACGCTGGAAAAAATAACAATACACAGTTTTAGTTAAACGTTCAAAGCAGTCAAACGCACTATGTCAAAATCATACCTCGTTCCAAACAGAATCAAATGAACCAGCAGCAGAAACTGGTCCGGGCGGTCCGTCCTCGGCTTCAGGGACAGTCCCCTTTTTTGGCTGCCTGTCCCTGGATAAATACAGAAAAAAACTCTGAATAGAAGTAATAGTATTCATTTAAAATAGAAAAAAACTGATATTCAAACTGGAAATGTCCCGTTTCCCCCCTTTTCGGTGATTATGCTCACAGTTTTGATCTCGCAAGTCTGGTCAGAATATTCTATTACCGTTAAGCCCATTATGAATATTAAAATAAGCCGAAATATTTATCCTGGGTCATAGCTACATGCAGCAAAAAACCCCGCGTGAAAATCAGTTCGGTATTCAGTGAGTTCTGATTAATTAAATGCGCTGACAGCTCGTTGCACCTGCCAAACAGATTAGACTGAGTGGAGCGGCTGACCGGTCCAAGATGGCGGCCGCACGGCTCGTCAGCGCCAATAGGCAGCAGCGGTCGATGCGGCGTCTACGTATATTATGTCTATGCCTCTATGCCCCCCCCCCCCCCCCCCCCATATGGGTGCCTGACTGCAAAACGTTGTAAAATCACCATCTCACACGTATTTTGGGTTTTGTTTGATTGTCTTAAAATGTTTATATAATAAATAATAAACCGTTTTTGAACAGTCAGTTGTTTATTTTTGCCTGAGCGCTTCTTCTGAACCTGTTCAGGCAGCCGGTCAGACGCCTAAACCGCGGACACCATGGTCACCGCAGGAGGAGAAACAGCTGATCTGTGAAGGTGAGTTCATGTCCTCTCGTGTTTTATCCTTTAAAGTTTGAGTAAAGATTCTGCTGCTCTGTAAACAGGCGACCAGCGCGCCCGGGAGCTAACAGCTAACAGCTAACAGCCTGCTGTTATTACAGTCTGCTGGCTAGGCTAACGTTAGCTGCCCGTTAGCAGGCTTGCTAACTTCCTGCTGCTGTTATTTAACATCTTAGCTGAAGCTGCTCCGCTTCGTGTCGCGGCCTTATTTAAACGACAGCACGAACTTTACGCAGCCCTGGTTGTTCACCTTGCTCACAGGTGTTTACACTGTGAGATACCTCTTAGTGGCCAGTTTATTAGGAACACCTGGCGCTAGTATAGCCTCACACGCGCGTGACGCTCATGAGCACCACTACACTCACGGACACGTACAGTAACGTTGCCCACGTACATGTGACGGAGCTGCTCAGGCTACAAAGACTGAAACAGCCGGTGACGGTTACAGGTGGGAAAGGGCGTCACCTTGTGTTGAAAAGCGGGGGCACGTTTTAGGGCTCAGAATGGAGCTGTGACAAAACATTTACGTACGACACGTGACAGTCCAGAATTTTGGTGTCACAAGATCAAGACTAGAGGATATTTTAATAGTATGTAAAGAAATATTCATTGATGAGTACACGATTGGGGGGTCTGGGGTTCCCCCTCCGCAAGATATTTGAGCATTAAACATTTAATTTTCTGCACCAATTTATGGTGGAAATGTCTCGATGTTTAGCTTAATCACCATCTAACTCATTTAGAGGTTATATGAATCTGGTTTTATCAGCTGTCAGTTTTCACTGCACATTTCACAGAGTGAGCTGCAACTGTTATTAACAGTAATGGAAAGCTGAAGCTGTTCAGTAGCAGTAATAACAGTGAACAGGCCTGTGAGCAGTTCTGTCACCAAAACCCATTCATACAGAAACTTTACAGAATATTTGCACTGAGGACACCAGAGGGGTCCACGTCCTCTCAGGCTCACTCATCTTCCAAAAAACATGGTCAGACTTAGGTTACGTGTCCTGTAACAGCTTAAAAGCATGAGCCAGCATCCAGGACCTGCACACACACACGAACACACACAGTTAGTTAACTGGTTCTAGATTCAGCTCCGTTACTGACAGCGTTAATGATAACAGGCCTATAAGCCCTTTTCACTCACCAGGTAACGTCACGGTAACATCAGGCTCATCTGGCTCGTCTTCTGTTTCAGTAACTTTGACCTTCGTCTCATCTGCTGCAGCTGCAGGTCACTCGGCTTCAGCTGCAGGTTTACGAAAACACTGAAAGAGTTGAGTTTGCGTTTCAAACGTGCGCAGAGTGACGCCACGCAGCTGTTTGGTTGTCTGGTAGCTGACGTCAGATCCCGGTCTCAGGTCACGGAGGCAGCAAACGTCAGTTCAGAGCTGGTGAATTTATGAATGAACGTGTGAAAGTTCTGCCACAAAACGATGTTGTTACGAATCATCTCGCTATTTTAAGCGGGCGTACGTAAATCTTTGACCGTTCCTAGTGGGTGTACGGCGTCTACCTGCGCATCAGTAGACTGGACCGCTGGCTAAAACCTCAGCAGAAATAACTTTAATGTTCAGTTTGTGTTGATTCACCTGAGGCATCAGTTCGGAGCCCGAGCTGCTGTTTTATCATACAAACAGGTTTCTGTCCGTCACCCCTCATGATAGAAACTCATCTTCCTCTTATGACACCTAACATGCACTTCCTGTCTTGTTTCAGCTACTGATTGCCGTCTGCGTTACATCTTAATTCTTCCCCAGGTATTTACCCCTCGGTGCTGTACGCACTCTTAGCTCCTGTAGATCTCGTACTGTCACTTTGGATTAAAGCCACGTGAGTAAATGTAAATGGGGTGGACAAAATATTAGAAACACCTGTCAGGATATCACAACACAACGGCCACAGCCAACGATTATTCTTATTACTAATTAATCTGCTGATTATTTCCTTTAAAATCTCAAAGCCACATTTTCACAAAGCTTTTTGTTGTTTTTGTCCGACTGACTGCGACCAGGAAGATATTCAGTTTGTAAAAGTGTAAAACAGAGAAAAGCTGCACGTTCTCATGTTAGAGAAGATTTTTTTTATAATACATTTCCTTTTTTTGTCACCTTTCAGTTCTTCAAATCGAGACAAATTTAAAGCTTTATTTTATTGCTATCAAATGTATTTTATACCTTTTTTATACAGTAAATTGTTTTAAACACTCTAAGCCAATCAAACACAGGTAACATGGACTGAACTTAAACATCAACCAATGAAACTATGGCTGGACAACAATAATGATAATTATCACAATGCAGTTTTCCTCAATAACAAACTAACAAATGTTCAATAAATCTTTTACATTTAATTCATTTGAATCCCAAACGAATCAGCTCTTAATCTTAATTGATTAATTCATTTTTGTTTTGTGTTAAAGGGACTTAAAAAAAGATTTTAATTAATTTAACTCTCATATTTGTTGGAAACAGATTTTATCAGAAAGTTCAGCCTTAGACTTGTGAAGTGATCCTCTGTTAGGCACCAAGAAAGTTACCCCCCCACCCGATCTGACTTCAGGTCCCTTACAGGTACGGCGGGGACCAGAGCACAGGTCTGCTGTTACTGTCAGCTAAAAAGGAAATAAATCCTCTCTGCACCACAGAATCTGTCAGAGCTGTTTGTTCCTGCAGTTCGGCGTGTTGTGACTCTACAGAGCGTCCCGGTCACATGCCCCTCTGTTTGTGTTTCCCAGCTCGGCGTCATGGGCCTGCGCGACTTCTGGAACGGCTACAAAGTCTTGATTGTGATGGGCACGAGTCTGGGGCTGATCCACTGGGGCTGGTTCAACCTGAAGACGAGCCCGCTGCTGCACAAAGCCCGAGAGGAGAGCGTTCCCGAGCCCGGCATCGTGGCCTACGTTTCACCTCCAGCTGCTGCCAAGAGCAAGTAACTCGCACTGAGGTATGAAACTCCTCCTCACCCGCTGCACCTGCAGCTGGTCACCTGTGCTCAGGTAAACAACCACAGGCTGAGGTGCAGTTCCTCTCGTGTCCACCAGATGCTGCTCACTGAAAACTCACTGCAGAGGCGAACATGACGCAGGTTATTTTCACCAAAGTTTGTTGTTTAGAATCATAAGCTAGTACTGATCTCAGATCAGGTTACCCTGCAGTTTCCACACTGTGGAGGTCAGAGACTTTGATGTTGTTTATTTCCAAAGTCTGAATCATGACCAGGTCCAGCTCCGATACTCGAAAGCCTCCACGCCCACACAGACTCTCGTCGACTGTGTCGTGTTCACCAACACGGCTCAGAAATCATCCGGCAGATTCGTCTACTTGTTTCTTTGGGCGTTGCCGTGGAAACAGCTCGGGTCCAAACTGCCTCGCCGACAGTGAAACAGCAGGAGACGTTTACAAAGTCCGGCTCCTGTTGGAAACTGTGAAACAGTCTGCAGGGCTGATCCGCGATAGAGAAGATCCAGCGACGCAGGACGCCTGAGCAACAGCGACAAACAAACCACGTGATCGAGACAAACTAACCACACGCCTTTGAGTCGGTGACCATAGCAACATTAAATATGTTGCTGGATGGCTGTTTTCTGTTGGGTCAAAGTTCATCACTCGCCGAGCTGCATGATGCAAACCGGCCTGATGCGGCTGAAGCCTTTGAAAATGTTTGGCGAGGCAGTGGTGCAGCCGGCACGCTGTACCTGAAGGAGCCAAAACTACCTGTAAAAACACAGCAGAGAGATAAATTAATTTAAAACATGAAATGAAGTGTCATTAAATGTTCTTTAGTATCTCTGAAAGCCTCAAACAAAGCAGGAAATAAAAGAGAATTAAATGAAAGCGATTTCTTAATATCCAGATCTTGACAGTAACACCCGCAAAATGCCTGTGGATTTCGCCCGTGGCGGGTAACACAGTCTCTCCCACTCGCCACTTCGGCGTGTTACAATATGCCAAATATGACATCCAGACTTTTTTCAAAGTGAATATAAAAGTGTAATCTGTCACAGATCAGCCGCAGACCCTCAGACCTGCAGACCGTCAGCCTCCCGTCTGCTTTTAACCTGATGGTCTGATCTCTGTCATCACACAAACATCAGCGGTCAGTCAGTGCGTGAGTGGGCGTGGCCTCGCAGCGTGGAGAAGAAATGAGAGAAAGAGGCAGAGCTGAGGTACAGAAAAGGAGGAAAGATCACAGATGTATTCATGATTCAGGGACGAGGTGTTAAAACTAGCTGAGCTGCCTTTATGTCACATTAAACCGTCCTGTCTCATTTCCAGAGTCGATTATTAAAATATAAAACTAACAAAAGTTGTCCTGCCAGATGAAAGCAGAAGATGCGTCTGTTTGGGAATCATCTGGAGAAAAGACCTGCAAACTTGTTTCCACAGCTTCATGGTGATGATGGTGCAAATGTTCCTGCTGATTTTATTTGATTTTTTCAGTTTTTTAAAATTTTTATTAGTCTTTTACAGCCAAGCAGCAGTTTTTTTTATATCTAATAAGAAGCTATTATTTTAATGTGTTTATCTTAATAGACTACATGTTTTCAAAGAAGGAGCTTTACCCTTTAACCTTATCAGAGCTAATGATAAATATTAGGACACTTTAGCATGTTATTGTTTAATCGTATGAGACGCAGTCTAATTTCCTAAAAACTAAAATGCTGTCTGTAACTTTGGAAAATCACTGGCCACTTTGGCTGGAGAGCAGAAAGTTACTGTGAAGCCCTGTTAACGTCTCACAGTTCACTGTCTCCATCTTTGTTCTTTGGTGAACTTGCAGGTAGCTTGTTGCCCCCCCTCCCCGTCTGCAGAGGGGTCAGGATGAAGCCTCAGAGCTGGCTCAGGAGGAACTGGCTGTGGGCGGCCGGCGGGGCGTTCCTCAGCGTCCACGCCGTCACCTGGCTGATGCAGAAGGCCATGAAGAGCGCCACGCGCTCGGAGGCGGCGCTCAAACAGAAACCCGCTGAGGAAAAACTGGACTGACATTGACTCCCTCTGAGGGTTTCTAGGCCAAAACCACTTTACTGACGAAGGACAGAAACACGGAGGAGGACTGACGGACGATCCACCGCGTGGTCCCGACGCAGGAGATTAAATTATAACTGCAGTTTGTGTCTTTTCTCTGATTGAGGTGTGAATCACAGCAAATTAATCAATAAAGATGTCAAAAGGATCAATGAACTGAATCCGTGAGGCAGCGTCACAGAGCGAAGCTGTTTCCAGCTGCACAGAATAACAAAGACTCACAAATACAACATTCACTTTAATCAGTTTACTTTTTTTTTTTAGTTCATTTACATACAGGAAGGTGGAAATATTGTTTAAAGCTTTTACACGTTTAGACCCAAACCAACATGTCTCACTTCCTGTAGTTTTTTTTGTTGGGGACTATTTTCAGCGGCGGATGAATCCACATGCAGGCAGCAGGACGGTGGGTGTGGAGTCAGAATAAACTAGTGTTCACGGTGTTTTTGGGCTTTTCATGTTTATTAACAGGAAGAAAACTATAAAATATCCTGAGCCTTGTCCTGTAACCCGGCCCCCTCGCAGGGAAGCAGACTTTGATCCGGTCCAGAGACTTTTAGAAGACGACGTCTCATTTTCTTTTTTTTGTACAGCTCTTTGGTCTGAGCTCAGCGTGAAGTTATGGCTGCATGATCAGTCAGAATCCGTGTGAGCAGCTCAACAGACTCACTTTAAATATACAGAGTCTAAAAATAGTGAAATCGGCCTGGATGAAGCCCCAAGCTGCTCCAAGTGCCAGTTAATTCAGAGCAAATGATTTCTGAAATAAATAAATACAAGAAAAGCTTATTTCTCTGCTTTGATCTGAAGCTTTAAGATGATTTAGTGATTGTTTATGTGCTTCGTCTGCTCGCTCTGAGACACTGAGGAGGTGAGGAAGGAACATATCAGAATAAACCTGCTGTCACGCTCCCATTTTAAAGGAGCTCTTACACAATAAATCTTTAACGCACAGCTTCGCCGTCTTCACGTCACCTTTATGTTCTGGAAGAGAAACAGCTGAAACTCATGAGGGAGGAACGGAAAACATTTTTCCATCTCTTAAAGTTTGTTTTCTGCAGGTTTCATCCTCATGACTGTCTGAACCAGAATCCACAACAGTCCATTAAATAGCTGTTGAGTTCTTAGTCTGGACCAGAGAGGCTTTAACATGATCCACAAGCACAGCGGTTTGAAGTGGTTAAAACTTTTCCAGATCGATAACTAACCAAAGGTCCGTAATTACAGAACAGATTGTTTTTTCAGAAATCAATTTCTCATTTTCATTCACAGGCGTCCGGAAAGAGAATCTCAGTCATTGATGATCCTCTGGGCTGCAGACCCATCCGGCTCTCGCTGCTCTGACGGCTTTCTTATGTTTCCTCGCTGTATTTGGGGTCAATAAATCTGAATGTGTTGTGGTTCCCTGCACGAGCCCTGCAGCACATATCGACCTCTGTGAAGCTCTGTGAGCCTGTTTTATTTTGCATTTTGTGAGCTTTTATTGGATTTCTTAAGGGTGCAGCCGTTCTGTTAATGTGTCCCGTCCATATAAGGACAAGTCCTGGACATTTATTGGACTCCTGAGGAGTGAAAAGAGATTTGTTGTTTGGAAAGTTTCCCTGAAAGGGACCAGAGTCTCCATGAGTCCAGTCGGTGAATCAGTTTTTTCTTTCAGAAGACTTGTGATGGATGCAGGGTGTTAAATTATTAACTGTTGTTAAATGAGCTTTTTGGCTGAGTTTTCTACGTCCGCCCAAAGAAACGCTGTTACTCCTCAAAATCCAGCCAACAAACTGTCAGCAGTTTCCATCTGAGCTGCAGATTTCTGTCCAGAGGAACAGGGACTCTGTTTGTAGGAGATGCTGCTCGTGATCTTATGAAATGTTATTATTGAAACTCAGCGAGGAGCAAAGATTTCCAGTCACCTCCTGAAGGGGACGCAGAAATCTGTGGACAAATGAAAGCAAAACTGGACAGGTGGGTGGGTGAGTGCTGCTGCTACAGGGAAGTGAGAACATTATTATTTTCCTTTGTACTTTGGGTGGAACGACCCTTTAGCTTTCAGATCTCAGGGCCCCTTCCCCTTCTCCAGATCCACCGCGGCCTTTTCAGACCACAACACCACATCAGGCTCAGATTTGACAGGAAGTCCCTGCTGCTGTCATTGGCCGCTCGCTCTCTGGGCTCTGAACATGTTGGATTTAGATAACGAACACGTCCTGGTTTCCCCTGACGTCCGTCCATCACTCCGCAGCGCTGATGTGTCTGTCTGCTCTCTGCAGGAGGTCAGAGGACATGAAGATACTGCGAGTCGCTTAAACTCAGGACACAAAAAAAGAAAACAAAGATTTTTGATTTAAAATAAAAAGGTTAAAGCTGCCTGGTGGACAAACAGAAGAGTTTGTTTACAAAGGCGTCCTTCACACCGGGGACGCTGGGGACGTGTCCCCACCACTTTTTACAGCGTAATTTTTATTCAGTTTGCAGTTAAGTAACAAATGAAAATGTCTTTAGAATGAAATGCAATGAAATTATAGAAGAAACAAATGTGCTTTGCCCAAAAAAAACTAACTTCAGCTGAAAAAAAACAAGCTGTTGATTCTAAATTGACCTAAAAACGAGCTGCAGCTGTCAGAAATGTTGACACAGATTCTCTTTGGCCAAGTTTTCCGTTCTCTGCCAGTGACAGAAGAGGAGCGAAGCCTAAACCAGCCTCAGCGGGGGGGCATGTTACAGGGGAAACAGATCTGAGAGCTGCTCTGATTTCTATTCTGCAGGTTAGATTTTATTTCCTTTTACATAAACAAGGACGTAAATTGGAGCAGAAACTTTCACCAGGATGAAGGAAGTGAAGTGTTTTATATTTCATGACATCGTCTTTAAAACGCTGTTTAAGGATCTTTTCATCTCGTCAACCAAACGTCGTGAGGTCTCACTGAGCTGAGGGTCTCTGCACAGCCCTGATCTGAGTCCTCAGTGACGTCCTTTCGTATTTGGCACCAAAACAACAGACATGTTGAAGCTTTGTCACATTTTAAAACCTGCACTGTTTACGTCCATGTTTTTTTCTTTGTGCATGTGCAACATCTGCACTGACTCTGACAGTCTGTGCAAAAACTTCTATATATTCAGATGATTTATTATACGTGTGTACGGACATATTTGTGCATATACTCATGTATAAATTTTACATATCTGAATCTATTTTTATCACACAGGTTCTTTCTTGTTTTGTTCCGCTCTGTGCTGATGTGCCACATTTGAATTTCCCCTTCGTAGGATCAGTAAAGGAACGTCTGGTCTTACGTGAGGCTTCAGCTGTCAGAGTTCAGATTCCCTCTTTCTTGTTTCTGTGCCGAGCTGCAGGGCAGAGACACAGTAACACGCAGAGGTTTAGACATTTCTGACTGAGCGAGCTGCTGAGAAGCGCCTGAACGCACCCCGGGGGAGGGCAGGTGTTTGATCTGCAGACACGTTGCGGTTCCGTACCTGTCCACCAGGAGCCCTCGGCGAGTTTCGGGCCTCTGCTCTGAGTGACCTTTGACCTGCGCAGCTGATCAGCGTTTGCTCCCCTGAGGCTCCGCAGCAGGACGCAGAGGTTCTCCGCCGTCCACCTGACCCGTGAGTACGCTTCCTGTTACTGTTGGATCTTCAAGTCCTCCAGTGAAATCAGACTTTGTTCCTGCTGCCGTCTCACAGCTCTCCTCCCGGCGCTCACACTTCATTCAGCTGCTCATTTAAATTTCACGTATGGTTAAAGATGTTTAGGTGAAAATAACAAAGGCAAAACGCAGTGACAACATTTCTGTTCAGAACAAACATCCTCTCGCTTTTGTTTTCAGCAAACTTAACGTGTGTTAATATTTGCATGAACATAAAAAGATTCAACAACTAAGATACAAACTGAACAAAGTAAGTGAGTGACAGAAATGGAAAAATGTGTCCCTGAACAAATGAGGTTCAGGATCCAGTGTGTCACATGCTGTCTGTGAGGACGACCAGCTGTCCTTCCTGTCCCCCTGCAGGGCCTCCTGAGGCTCCTCACGCCTCGTTGCAGCACGTCTGGGGCTCCGTTCACACAGATGAAACCCCGGGCGTCTGTCTTTGGTGCTCTGCAGAGTCAGCAGAGAGTTCAAAGCTTCATAACTGTGACCTGACTGTGAGCCTCCCGTCTGCTCTGTTAGCGTCTCTGCGATCGCACAAGCATGAAAATCACTGTTTGCACCCTTTACAATAAGAAGTTATCTGTTTGCTTACAGAATTATTTTTCTTTTATTTAAAACTCTGATCACAAACGGAGTCGCTGTGTTTTGCTTTACTCCATCTAGAAATGTGTGAAATCAGCTTTTTAAATTTACTACAAAGAGAAACCAGAACCTGGTATCTGAACGTTTTGCTTTCCATATGAACACTAAAAGCACTCGGGCAGATAGAAATCAGCCTGTAAGCTGTGGAGTGTAAATAATAAGTTCTTATTAAAGTGGATCAGAACGCTGAGACCAGGCGATGTTGGTGACATCCTGCGGTTTCTCTGAAGTTGAGCCAGTATCTGCTGTTTCAGGGTTTGTTTAAGATCTATGGTGAAGATTTTTTAGGAGTAAAATAAGCTGCTGTCTGTTTTGCGGCCAGCTTCCCTGCTCCTGTAGTTACTGATTTCTGCCTGCAGGGGGCAGCACTGTTTATTGCACCAGGCGCCACAATTCGTCCCAGTTTGGTCCCTGCAGGAAACGGTCTGCACACAGATGTAGGATTTGAACCAGGATTCAGTTTAAGCTTCATTTTATCCTCTCAGCATTAAGACTTATCGACTCTGACAGTCCAGCTGACTTCAGAGCAGCACCACTCCATATTTTATCACAGACATGTGCTGATTAAATGATCTCCAGACAGTTTCCCTCAGCTCTTCGTTCTGGCTGAGTCTCCCCGATGAGCCGCTGTTCACCACCTGCAAACAGAGACGAGCTGCAGAAGAACGTGGAACATCTAGCAGAGCCAATATTTCCCTCAGTGAGGGATCGAATACAGAGCGAAAAGGAGGGTGAACGTCAGACCTGGGTGTCATTTTCTTTAGAACAATAAATGTTAAATAACAAAAGACCTTATTAGCACAATAAGAAAAAATGCCATTTAAACGTAGAAGGAAAAAGGTGCATTCCCCCAAAAAGTAGCTTAAGCTAAAAAAACTGATTGCTGCATTATATTTCCTTATATTTTCATATTTTAAATTGTCCTGCCACCTGAAGTTTGTGTTTCCACTGTGAGAAAAAACATTTCCACCATTAGCTGGTGCAGAAAATGTCTCCAGAAGGCAGGAAAGACCCGCAGACCCCCACTCAGGTGTTTCAGCACTGAATGCTTCTTCAGAATAGTGTTAATAACATCTGTCTTCTCGTCGTGTCCTGTGAGCTCAGGCTGTCAAACACCCCTGATCTGACCCCCCCACCGCCTCTCAGATTCAGACGGCGCTCAGCCTGGCTGAAGCTCGGACCAAAGGTTCGGCCTTCCTAAAGCTTCTGTTACAGAAAAGTTCTTTATGATCTTCCTGCTTCGGGTTTTACTGCTCCGCTTTCTTCTCTGTCGTTATTGGCTCTGTTTTTCTTCCACTGTGTTTGAATTCGTCTCACTTTTATTAGGTTTGTTCGAGCTCTTTTGACGTTTACGACTTTGATCGGCTTTGGTTTCTCTGATCCTTTTACTTCCCAACGGAGCCACCGAGCCTCACTGTGTTTGGGTTTTTAGGGTCTGAGCTGGAGGATGATGGGAAGTGAACAGCCACAGCTGCTTGGACTTTTCCCAGGACGACTTGTCTCAGAGAATCCGGCAGAAACAGCGTTGAGGGTGAGAGTCTCGATCTGTGATTCTGAATCTTTAAACCACGAGGAGACCAGTAGAACCGGGTCTGACCAATGAGGGCTGCCAAGGTTTACTTGTATCAGGCCTTCTCTCACCACATCAGGGGAAACAAAAAGACTTTCAAACCCAGTCTAACTCATTTCTGTTCACATAATTAGAGGACATTCAGATGAGAGCGGAGCAGGAACAGGTTTTAATGGGAGTCTAGATGGTTTTGGGAAGAGGAGGCGGGTCACTGACTCTGCAGCGGTGTCATTTACACCGGGGACGCTGGGGACAAGTGGGTCCCCTTCACTTTTTGAAAGCACAATTTATTAAAATGTTCTGAAAAGTAGTTTGCAATGAGAAACGTTAACAAGCGAAAATGCTGATAGAAATGCTTATTTGCACAATAAGAAAAAACACAAAGTGATTTAAAAATAGAAGAAAAAAATGTGCGTTGTCCAAAAAAGGCACTTAAACTGAAATAAAACAAGCTGCTAATTATATTAAATGATATTTGTATATTTTGAATTGTCACCTGCCACCTGGGTTGTGTTTCCTTTGAGATAAATAAATTCCATAAATTGCTGCAGAAAGTCTCCAGAATGCAGGAAATTCTGTGATTAATGCTGAATTAATTTTTCAAAATAAAGTTAAAACATCTTCTCGTCCTGTTCATGTGAACCCTGTGTGGTGCATCGGCACGACTCCTGAGCTGCTTTGTCTCCATCACGTTTCAACGCAAAGTGACTTTTATATTTGACCAGATTGTGCAGAGCGAAGCTGCTGTTTACATTTCCTCATCTGGGAGACGCTTTTATCCAAAGAGACATTTGAGGAACAAGCATCAACAGAGCACGAGATCTACAACTGACAACACAGTAAGAGCCGACAGCAGATGTAGCATCAGTGGGGTAAATCCCTGTGGAAAGAGGTGAGAGTCAACAAACAGAGCAGTCAAAGAGAATTGTGAGGGGACAGAAGAAGAAGAGCACAGGAAGTGCATGTTGGAGGTCAGAGGTGTTATCAGAGGAAGTTTCTCTGCAGGGTTTCCAGGACCTTCTTGCAGTCAGAGAGGGACGCCCCTGCTCTGATGGCGTGCGGTAGCCCGTTCCACCATCGTGGTGTCACAGATGAGAACAGGGACTGAGGTCGCCTTGTGTGAAGGGCTGGCAGAGCCAGGCGGCGTCCGTTGGAGGAGCGCAGCGGCCGAGAAGGAACGTAGGCTTGTGTCGTGGAGCTGGTGCAGACCCAGCAGCCTGTGTGCAGCATTAGTGACTTGAATTTGATATCACGTTTACACGGACAGAGGAGCGAGCCGCTGCAGACGTCACAGCGTTTCTACGCTCAAGTTAAACTAAGCTGAACTTTGAACCCAGATCCGCTGAGCTGAGTGTCAGGTATGTTTCTCTGCAGCCCAGAGGGGCATCCAGCAGTGTCACTGCGAGGGTGTCAGAAATGACTCTGCGTCCAGCTGAAGGACAGACTGATTAGTGGATGGTGTGTGATGCACCATCAGAAACAGCCAATGTGAGTTAATGTGGAGATTCCTACAGGTCCCTGTGAAGCCTGTGTTGTTGTATGGGAGCGTTTGCTGAGAGATTTTATGTTATTTTTGTGTTGTTTTTGCAAAGCTGCAGAGCGACAGAGTCCAAAATTAACTTTCCTTGGGGACAATTGTTGAAGCCAATTTCTTGTTTTAATTATTTTATCATTTAGATGATTTATTTTGAGAATAGTGATTTGGATTAATAATTTGTTCTGATTCACTCAGATTTCTTTGGGTGTGTTCCTGCGGTCGGACATTAATGAGAGAGGACCGACACGACCTTTGACCTCATGTTTAGTTTGAAAGCCTTTCTGTTGTTCGTTCGTTTTTCATAAACTAATCAAAGGAAAGGAGCGACTCGAGCCTTTTCAAGCACTTGAACATGCGAGTCAGACGAAGAGCCCTGTAACCAGGCACAGCGGCTTTAAATTGAAAATGGACAAAACAACAATAAAGTATATTTTATGTCATGAAACGAGACGCAGCTGGTGATTTCGTTAGCTTGGCTAGAAAGAGCCAGGCTAGCTGTTTCCCTATATTTCCAGTATTTATGCTAAGCTAAGCTAACTGGCAGCTGGCTGCAGGAGGTATCAGAGTGGAGTAAATCTAACTCCTGTATTTCCCAAATCTGCTTCCAGCGTCTTCTTTCTGAGGATCTGTTGCTTTTATGATGGTAAAAGGATTTTTCTTTGGACTTTGTGCTGCTGAACGAACAAAACGAGACATTTGAAGACGTCACTTTGGGCTCTGAGATTCTGTAATGTGTCCGTGTTGATATCTTCTTTTATAGACCCCACGATTAATCGATGGATTGATTGGCTCTCCGGCTAAACTGTATCTGAAAAGGGTCAAAAAAAGCAAGTCATCCCTTTGTTGTCCTGAAACTTCAACAGTCTGCAGTCGTCTAGTTGTTCAAATATTAACTTCTCAACGCAGCTTTATTCATAAACTATATGGCCAAAAGTATGTGGACACCTGCGCACAGATACTTTTGGTCTGAAGCTAGTTTGTTTTAAAGAAGAGAATTTTAGTCAGCAGTTTGATTCAGGTCACGTTCCAATGATCAGCGAGGGGCCAAAGAAAAGCTCTTTGGAGAAGCATTTTTTTGTGAACTTGTTTTGTTCTTCTCAAATGTCCAGTACCTGCTGCTTATCTGAAGGTTTTGGACTGTTAATCGTACAAAACAAAATATTTAAATACTCTCTGAACATGTGATGGGCATTTTATTTTTCTGTCCTGATGTTTTAGAAACAATTAATGGAGGAGTGGAGGCTGCTGCAGCAGTGGACTTCAGGCCCGTGGGTTTGGAAAGAGATGCTCAGCGATCACGTTTGGGTGTCCACATACTTTTGGCCATATCAGTTCTGGGCAGAGACAAAGGAGATTTAAAAAGACACGATGACGTGTTGGCTGATTATTGTGAGGAACAGTTTCAGTTTCTCTCTCCGAGTTTATCAAACAAACCCAAATGAGCAGCAGTTTGCCTGATTGGATATTGATCAGGTGGTTTAGCCTCTCAGAGGGGAGGAAGGTGTGTTTGTTTTAGTCAGCAGGACACGCAGCTGAGTCATTTAATATTAATTAGCAGCTTTAAATCACTGGAGGTTTTTCTCCCTGCTCCTTTTCTTTCCTCTTTCCTGCTGCTTTTTTAGTCCCTTTTGAAAACAGCAGCTGTGGTTTCATGAGTTGCTCTTTAAGGTGGGTTTAGTTTCATTCTGATTATCAGTGGAATAAAAAGTTCGCCGTTTAAATGTACATTTCATTTTAGTTGAAGCTCGATTGATTAGACTACAAACTGCCACTTGCTCGCAGCCTGCGTCGGCTTTAAATGTGTTAAATATGTTTTTACAAAGTTCTGCTCAGTGTTTTTCTGGAAACTTCCAGCAACACTTTTGGCCAAATCCTGTCTCAGTTCTCTGTCTTCCCCTGAAAAGACGGACGTCAGATTCATCCCTAATGTGTTTAGCCTAGCTTAGCACAAAGACTGGAAACAGGAGGAGACTGTTAGCTTAGCTCCATGAAAGGAGAAATCAAATCCACATCCCTCAAATAAAAGTCTGTCTCTCACTGAGCAGCTGTTGTAGTAGAAATGTACAAAGGAGACATTGTGGGTTTTAGCAGCAGTTAGCGTTGGAGCTATTTGTTGGCCAACAGAGAGAGGAGGGCGGGTCAGGCTGTGGCATCTGAGTATTTGAAGTATTTTGTAATAGGAGAAGGGCTAATGCAGTCATTGGTGTACAGAGTGAAGAGAAAGGGGCTCAGGACGCAGCCTTGGGGGGCTCCGGTGTTGACAGTAATGGTGGTGGATGTGGTGCTTCCCTGCCTGTGGTCTGTCACTGAGGACACTGTGGATCCAGCGGATGAGGAGAGGTGGTGGAGTTTAGTTATCACGGTGTGACGCTGAATTGTGTTGAAGGCAGAGCTGAATTCCACAAAGAGGATCCTGGCACGATGGCCAGGGGAGTCCAGATGTTGTGGTAGAGTGTGGAGGCTACAGCGTCCTCTGGTCCTCTTTTGGGCTTGTAGGCAAAGTGTTAGGGGTCCAGCAGACAGGATGTCGTTCAGTACCAGTTTCTCAAGACATTTGGCGATTATGGAGGTGAGTGTTACTGGTCTGTAATGACTCAGGTCAGAGGGGCGGGGCTTCTTGGGTACAGGGATGATGGTGGCTGTTTTCCAGAGGGTGGGGACAGATCCTGAGCAGCCTTCCCGGGATCCCATCAGGGCCAGGGGCCTTTCCGAGCTTCCTGAGCTGCTGGTGGATGTTCTGAGGTGGGGTCAGTGGGTGCAGGGGTGCTGGCTTTTGACGTGGTGCCAGTTAGTGTCTTGACTTTCTGAAATGCCTGTCTGGTGTTCATGCTGCTGAAATCCTGATCTAGTTTGTCCTTGTTTAGCCTTTTTACATAAATAACTTACTGACCTGATCTTTACTCAAACTAACCGAGTGATGTTTCAGGAAACTAACCACATGTTAAAAAGGCTTTGTGGCCGTTGTTGCGTGACAAATACATCAACATTGATTGGCTCTGATTGGCTCTGATTGGCTCCAAACTAGCTGTGATGTCATAAATCCTGCAGCTGTTAAACTGAGATAAAGTGAGAATAAAGAAACTTTCTCTCCTCAGCAGATTCATGCGAAAACAAAGCAGCACACTGAAGCTCGAGTCAAGTTACCTTTTTCACCTGCAGGGGAATATTTCATCATTTAGCTCTACACAGTTTATGAGACCATGATTTGTTACACTGGGGACGCTGGGGACATGTCCCCACCACCGCTGGCTCGCAACAAGAAACGTTAAATAAATAAAATGCTTTGACAGGTTTATCTGCACACACAGAAAACATGAAATGCAATCCAAAAAAGTTACTTAAGCTAAAACTAAAAAAAGCTACAGATTCCTGCATTATTTTATTATTATTCCATTATGTTTTTATATTTTGAATTGTCACCTGTCACCTGAGTTTTGTTTCCCATTAAAAAAAGACATTTCCACCATAAATCGTTGCAGAAAATTTCTCCAGGAAGTTCAAAACTTTCCCAGATCTGCAAATCTTAGCTACATAACCATTAAATATTCCTTCATAACAGTGTTCAAATATCTTCTTGTCTTGTTTTCATGAACCAACTATTGTCCCGTCTCATGAGCACTGTGTGGAGTCTCAGCCCTCATCTGAGTCCTTACGTCCTCAACACTTTTTAAGCCCAAGTGACGCCGTTTATTCGTTTTCATAATCCCAGTAAAAATATCTCCCTTTGTAAAAAATACATTAAAACTCATCAGTCTGGTATCGATTTGCTCTCCAATTCTATTACTTTTTTATTTGAACCTACATAAAACACATTTTATCAAGAAATATTCATGTTCAACCTTTTTTTTTTTTTTTTTAAAATGTTACCTTCAAAAACTATTTGCTCGGTGGGTGAAGATCTGAAACTAAGGATGAGTCAGTCGGTGTGATGAACACATCATGCATGTGGTACATCAGAGCTGCATCTGCAAATATTGTCTGCTGTTTCTCCAAAATATGGAAAATCGCTAAGAATGAGAGAAAGCAAGTCCTAGCGTCCCTACAAGGGACATGGACTGTATTTTAAAAGGCTTAAAATGAACTTACACCTCTGAAATCTCAGTAATAGTTCAGGCTTTCATACACAACAAAACAAAAGTATTATCAACAATACAAACTTGATATTTGAATAATTTTGATCATCTGCCTCTCGGCCGGAGAAACAGCTCGCTGTGTTGAAAAGACAGAAGATTCGCTCTGTTGGCCACACCCCCATATGACATCACCCAGGATGTCCTCTGTACATTAAGCAGGCTTCATGTATGGTGTTTGGAAGAAAGGCCCCCACAGAGGACAAGATGAATTGCCAGGTCTCAGGTTATCACAGAGGCTCAGACTCTGTCGGTGGGGTCTGACTCTGAAAGTTAAATATATTTTTGAAGCACACTGTAGATCTGATTCTCCTTCAGGACAGGTTTTGCGTCTCTCACACCAGCCGACCTCGCGTTCAGCTTGTAATGCTAATTTCCATTTTCGGACTTTGATCCTGACTGTTACCGTGACCATTTCACTTCCCCTTTTTTAACCACATCTAATTAAAAAAACGCCCAAAACGCCGCTAATGCAGCCGGTGTCAAACCCATTTACGTTTCCGCTCGGAGGATGTTGGTATAGCGTGCATACCGTGGCTTGGCGGCCCGCTCTCCCGGGCGGCTCTCTTCCAGGTTCAGGATCCCTCGAGGCTTGTGAGCGACGCCGCAGATGTTTACCCCAAAACCAAAGCAGAGAAACTGCATCCTAAGCAGTACTTTTCCTGTCAACGCGACCTACTGGTCTGTTTGGGAACAGTGAAGGAGGCTGAACTGGGAGCGGTGGATGTGCTTCTTTGTTAAAAACAACAGACCACCCAAACCGGGCCGAGCCGACTGAAGCCATGAGACCCAGCGAGCTCTGAAATGCCACCGCTGGCAGCAGACTGTGTAACAATGAGTCACTTCAGCTGCTGAGGTTTAAATTGTGTTGTTCTTCATCATGTGGCTTTGGAGATGCACACACTTGAAAATTCAGCCATTATCTTATGAGTCAGACTGGAAACAGACTCTGACGCAGACGCTCAGGTCGACACACAGCAGCATGTGGTAGTCATTACGCTCCCCAACCATCACAACGCACACTCTTGTACACAAACTGTGGGAAGGGAATTTACGGTATGTACAACGGCCTCTGCTGTGGCTTCAGACTCAGAGTTTGGACGAGGTGATCTGGCTTCAGGTCAGCTGCAACAAACTGTTGGCCTCAACTGACACTTGAGTTTGGATTATTAGGAATTTAAATACGCCTCGAAGGAGCCGTTGTCTTTGCACTGTAGATATCAGGAGAAACAGAGCTGGACATTAAACAGGAAGAAATTATAAGAAGAGCTCCACTAGCGTCCATCTGATGATTTAAATGTTCATAGATTCTTACCAGTCGTCCAGGAAAAAATATCCAAAGTCTTGGATCAGCCGGCAGCTGACCTACTTGGATAAACTCAATTTTTAAAAAAAATTTGAGTTTAACCGGTAAGACCCGGTTCACGGAGGACCAACTCGATTCAAAATGTGTTTTACCTAAAAATACCCGAGACCAGCAACACGATTCTCACGTCTTGGTCTTTCATTTCACTTTCCCAATTCACAAACTGTTAGCTGTGCCTGCTGCTGCACACCTGAAAACTGCTGCAACTGTTCAAACAGTATTTTAGAAGCTCTCACAGACTGACAGCCAGCGGACCCTCCAGGGATTCGAGGGCCTTTTCTGTGATTATGTGGCAGCTTTTCTAAAAAAACTTAAATTACGAAATTAACTTAAGAATTGTGGTGGAACCATTAAACAGTCCCTCCAGGACTTGGCGGGTCTGACCCTGACCCTGCATATTTAAACCAGCTGACCCTGATTCTTTCCTGCAGCAGCTAGTCAGTCCCAACAGCAGCTGAACAAGCGCCATCAGCTGAACAGTGGCGCTCCACGCACGCTGGGCGTCAGGGCTGGACTGACCGATGGCTGACAGATGGGCGATGGTTGAGCAGGTGATTGTGATTGTAAAGCCCGGCCCCCCGCTATGCTAGCGTCTTGTCAGTCAGCTTGTAGCCCCGCCCTAAAGCCTCCCCTGCATCCTGGTCTATGTTCCTCTAAATGGGACCATAATTTACTAAATGAACATCATGCTGTGTTGAAGAAGACTTGAAACTAGCGGACTGAGACCATAAACTCATCAGGAAAGTGTTTACTGGGGGAATTATTCAGCTGAGAAGGAGAAACATTTTCCCATTATTTCTAATGGAGCCGGACTTCTTTTTGCAGCCAGAAGAGTCGCCCCCTGCTGGCTGTTCGATGGCTGAATGCAGGCTTAAGGAACTTCCATTGTTCGCCTCAGAGAACTGATGCGAACACGGAAATCCCTTAAGAAAAGTGTGCAGCTTGGGAGGGACTGATAAAACCTAAACTGAAGTGTCCGGTTCATTCCATCCAAAGTGACTCTGACCTGTGAAGGAACAGTGAAACTGCCTCGACAAAGCTGGCTGTCGGCAGAAACAGTTTTAAGTTGTGCTCTGTGAGGAGAACAGAGATTCTAATCAAATTCATCAGCAGAACTTGGCAGTGTCTCTTCTCCTGGTGAGGGTCTTATGGCCCCTCCTTCAGTCTCTGCTGTGCTGGTCCTGGGGTTTCCTTGCACAGTGAGATCAGAGCTTGAACTCCTTGCAGAGTAATCTGCTCCGTGTGAGTTGGATGACTGAAATAAAATGTGTTTAGTTTTTGTGTTGTGGGTAAACTGACCCTTGTAAGCTCACAGAGGGGAATATAACTGAAGCTTGACGTCTCTCTTTCTGCCTCTTGCGTAGCAGTGACAGTGTGATGACAGTGATACAGACCTGCATGCAGGTAGGAGTGTCAGCACTTCTGCAGCCGGGGTATAACCTCAGCACTTTCACCAGCAGCTCTGTGTGTGAAGGAACTGTGACTCGGCAAAGTTTGAAAAGGGTCCAAAAAAAGTGCAGATGAACATCAGAAGATCGCTGCTGTAAGAGGACACGATGTGGCGTGGCCAGGTGGCGTAGCGGCAGGTCAGTGAAGCTCAGAGGTGGACAGGGTTGCATGCTGAGGTGCCCTTGGGCAAGAGACTGAACCACAAAATTATTACTTCCTGTTTCTGATGAGCAGTCTGCACCTCACGTGGCAGCCTCCGCCATCGGCGCAGGAACGTGCGTCGATGTTCTTCTTTGCTTTGAGTGGACAGAAGATCAGAAAGGCGCTTTATAAATACCTTGTGAACTAATGTGGTTTGGTACATGGATGGTGTGATGTCACATGGAGCGGCGGGTCATCAAGTGATGCAATAAGATGGGATGTAACAGGACATTTCATGTAGAGACGTGTAAACCTGCATTCTGTTGGAAATCCAGCAGGGGGCGACTCTTCTGGTTGCAAAAAGAAGTCCGGCTCCATTAGAAATAATGGGAAAATGTTTCTCCTTCTCAGCTGATTTATTACCCCAGTAAACACTTTCCTGATGAGTTTATGGTCTCAGTCGCTAGTTTCAAGTCTTCTTCAACACAGCATGATGTTCATTTAGTAAATTATGGTCCCGTTTAGAGGAACAGAGACCAGGAAGCAGGGGGGCACTATGAAAGACGCACGCTACCAGTCAAACGTTTTAAAACAGCCCATGTTTGTAGTTTGAATCTAAGTAGTTCAAGTCCAGTGAGAAACCTTAAATGGTACAAAAGTCACCAAAACAAACATTTTCAGATCTAAAATTTGATCCAGGACATCCTTGTAAAAGAGATTACAAATCTCAATGGATTTCTTTCCTGGTAAAATAAAGGTAAAATAAAAAAGAAAAGAAAAAAAAGAAAAATTAAATGAAGACGTTTTGTTCATTATTTCACAGCAGGACCAACTGATGACCTGCTCTGTCTGCTTTCATTAACATTATATATAATATATATAATATTGTGCAAATCAAGCTTCTGAGGCGGATTAACAGGCTGTTTACTGTAGAAATGTGTTTACTTTCCTTCCACTGCTGCAGAACAAACTTAAAGTTGTTAACTCATTATTGATCTCTGAAAATTGGTTCTCTCTGAAATTTACATTATTTCTCAGTTTTGCTGACCTAAACTTTGTCTTTACCTTCTGTGGTTTTTCTGCAGCAGTGGAAGGAAATGAAAACTAATTGCTTCAGTAAACAGCCTGTTAATCACCCTCAGAAGCTTGTTAAGCTTTATTTGTACACTATTATAAATATATTATACATTATTTAATGAAAGAACCCAGAGCAGCTGCTCATCGGTTGATCCTGCAGTAGAATAATGAACAAATGTTTTGACTTAATTGTCTGAAAATGTCTGTTTTGGTTAATGTTTTTAACTTTTGTACCATTTAAGGTTTTTCAACTAGAACAAATGGGCTGCACTAAAACGTTTGACTGGTAGGGACGAGTTAAGAAGAACTTTATTTGTTACCACAGAGCACAGCGCACAGATACCTCAAATTGACAAAAAAACACAGAAAACATAAGCACCAAATGTTTTAGTTCCACTAAGATAAAGGCAGTTTGTACCAGCGTGGTTAGCTGAGTTTAATGTGTTGTGTCTTGCAAATTGTTTGAAAACTATAAATATGCAATATTCCGTCAAATGTACGTAAAACCAGTAGTTTGAAATGACTTTAATCATCTCCCCACGTGCCGAGAGGCAAACCCGAAGCATCGCTCTGCAGGATTCAGTTGAAACCGGAGCTGCAGCCTTTCCTGTTCCTAACAGACCCGCATCAGGGTCAGCAGCACATCCTGCTGCTGACCGTGAATCCTTCTCACTCTGCATGGTGTGTTTCTGCAGAGTCAGCAACATTACAATCTGTAACATCAAGACGTCGAGCTGACAGAGGTGGAGGTGGAGCCACATTCTCACCTCTAGAGGTCAATAAGGTGAAGTTTGTTCAAGCAATACCAGCAAGGAAAAAAAATCAGTGAACACACATTAGAATTAACGTTAACTCGAATCTGGACACATAAAATACAAAATATAAACTGGACAATGTGATAATTCATCCAGTACTGAGTGAATTAAACCGTCGTGCTAATGCGGATGAAGATGTCTCGTGTTTGTTCAGCGGCGGGACTGAAAGAAATCAGTCCGTTGGATCATGAACGCATCGTGATGCTGACTGACAGCTGGTCCGTTTTGCCGGTTCAGCTTTTTGCGCATGAGTTAAGCTTGACAACATTTTCCCTACCGTCATCCTCCAGCTGTTCCTGAGTCAGCACTTCACAACTTCTTTTGGAAAGTTACGCAGACGCGGCTTCAGCAACCAGCCGTGTCTCCGTAAAGATCTTCTGCCGCCTTTTTAGCCAGAATGTTGTTGCCAAGTATTCTTCACCTTTATCTTTTCCCATCTCTAATATTAGTCACTTATCTGCATTTCTTCAGCTAGTGTGAACCTTTGTCTGTACAGTCTGTGGTGTGAACACACTGTTTGGCTCTGCTAGGCGACAGATTGAGCATCGGGTCGTATAAGTGGGAAGGCTTCTATCCACCTCAGACACATGCAGTTACAATTATTAATTATCTTCATCTTCTCTGCTATACTCGTCAGTTATCAGTATCTCAGTATCAGGTAGTGTGCGTACGCTAGATTTGGCCATCAGTGTCCCTGTGATCGTGTCCCGGGGTGAGTTAGTCATGGGCATTAAGGCCCAGTAGCCTACATGTTTCCTTGACAAACAGAAGGCAGTTGCTTCTCTACAGACCGATGACTCAGGAGGGATAACTTTCGAGTGAAGGCATCTTCTAAGAACATTGGTTTATTACAGCTTTTAGGGCAGCACTTAAGGAACGTGTGACGTCAGCACGCCGTCTCGCGTCTCTTCTGGCTGTCGGTCACTGGCCTTAGTGTCAGTTAGCTAGCTGCTGAGAAGTCAAATGGCTATCAGACCTCAGAACTAAACATACTTGGTTGGTTTTAATCAGGGGTTAATATGATAGTTCAGTGTTTGGTTCTCACCGTCTTTTAAAAAATCAAAGCAGAAAAAGTACAAAACTTTTTCAAACTTACATTTGTAGATGAATTTGGCTTGTTTGTCCGCCATCTTGTCAGTTTATGGGTAATAGGCAGTATATGAAGCTGACCGTTACGGGAGCACTTTGAAGGGATCCTAAGCGTAATTTATACTTCTGGGTTGAATCGACGGCGTAGGCTACGGGGCTACGCAGAGGCTACGCCGTCGCCTGACGTGCACGTCCTCAAAAATGTAACTACACGTGAAGTCGACGCGGACCGTAAGCTCTGTGATTGGTCGGCTGGGTAGCCTGGCAATGTCTCCGAGCCGACCTGAAGCACCCAGCGCTTTGAAATAACTTTTAATAGCGGCCAAAACGGCGGCTGTAACACAGTGGATCGATTTATTTGACCGTCACAACCCGAGCGAAATGACTCGTTTCGTTATCAGAATGTGATCCGTTCGCTCAGTAACATTTGAAAAGGCTACACCAGCCGCACGTTTACACTTTTACCCCCATTTACGTAGCGCTTAACAGGAAGTTAGCCTGCTCGGCCGGCTTAAAAGTCAACACGGTGGACGCTGCAGCGCTGCTGCCGACTAGCGTTTGGGGGTGCAAGACCGCAGAATGACAGACACACCTACGCACAGGTATAAATGCGTGGCTACGTGCTTAGCCTACGGCGTAGGGACGCACGTAGACCCTGGAGGATAAATGGGCCTGTAGGAGACAGGAAAAGATCGCTGGATGTGTTTCCTTCCTTTGCTCTCCTGTCAGACACCTTCAGAGGCAGAATGTTTAGCCGTTTCAAACACAGCTAATAGTAAAGTAGTAAAATGTTCGCCTTTTGTTATGTTGCTAGACATCTGCATAAGTGAATGCGACGGCTTCTTCCCATCTAGAGCACCTGCATATAATTAGGTGTCCTATGCAACATGCAGTCACATGTATGCCATGCAGGTTTCAGGTAAAAGCGAAACAGGAGCCACAACCTTGCCTGTTCCTAACAGACCCGTATCAGGGTAAGCAGCACATCCTGCTGCTGACCGTGAATCCTTCTTACTCTGCGTGGTGTGTTTCTGCAGAGTCGGCAACATTACAATCTGTAACATCAAGAGGTCGAGCTGACAGAGATGGAGGTATCAGTGGTTCAGCCACAGCGTCAGCTACATTCTCACCTCTAGAGGTCAATTACAGCAACATTATGCAATAATTGGTGTTTGTTTGCAAAGTGCAGTTCACTTAAACAGTCGTAAACATAGACAGCTGTACAGGTAACTGTTTAATGTAGCGTTGTAGTACTCGAGACCGGTGTTGGTCTTAAGACCACTTTTTGATGGTCTTGGTCTCGTCTCGGACCCGACCGCCTTTGTACTTGGTCTTATCTCGGTCTCAGTCTCCGACATTGAGGACTCGGGACTTTATTTCAAGACCATAACTTTGGGAATATCAATAAATTGCTTTTGCATCGTCTGATTTGTTAACATCCAAACTTTGATTGGATGTAACGTTAACGACTGTCCCCCTCCCCACGATGTTTATCCTGGAACTGGTCTTAGTCTTGACTCTGGCTCACCCTCTCTCGGTCTTGCTCTGGACTTGATCTCAGCCCCTAAAAGTCTTAGTCTTGTCTCGTCTCGATAAACTGGTTTGGGTGGTCTTGACTACAACACTAGTTTAATGTTGTTTCAGATTCAACAACTTAAACTTACAGCGGCGGCTGGCCTCTCGCCTCTGCCTGGCTGGTGGAAGGTGTCTCGGCACAGCTGGGTCGAGATCCAGACCGGGGAAGTCTGTGGAGTTCAGAACCCTGGGCAGTAAAGACAGTAGAGGGCCCCTGACTATAATAAACTCTCTCACATGAAGGAGAAAGAAAAAGAACTAAAACATAACCTGGGAGGACAGAAACGCGATCACGCCCCTGGTCGTGCAGACTGATGCTGACCTGCAGACTTGTTTCTGCACGTGTCCCCGCCTCGTGCTCTGCCGTGTAAAATGCGTGTATCTCTGCTGTCGGCAGATTTACCCGGAGCGCGTTGCCAGGTGTCAGCAGACTCATCACACTTTGACTCACACTCCACCTGCTGGCCCGTAGTCACCTTCCCGTCGGCTTCTCAGTGAGTCCTCGTTGGGTTCCCGTCCCTGCGGGGCGCCTGGAGCTTACAATGCTCATGTCTTCTGCGTTTTTACTTTTACTTCTGATATTTGTGTGATATTGTGGGTGTGTATTTGGTTATATGTGTGTTTTTAATGCTGCAAAACTAATTGCCCCTCTGGGGACAAATAAAGTTCTACTTGACTCGACTAAAACCCCAATACAACAGAGCGGGAGTCACAGGATTTTTATCTTATCGTACGCATTCCCACTATTTTCTAAGGGGCTAAAAGGCGTCTGCAGGAGCAGTGATTGACGCTGTGTTGAGACTGTTCCTGGTGCTGATTGGTTGGGTTGTTCAGGCAGCAGTAGGAGGAGCCAGAGGAACCTGACCATCTAACTCATGGAAGACGCGTCTTCCGTAGATCAGTTTGGACTCTTATTTTACATTTCTGGGTTTTTCAGAGGAGAGGGTACGCACTGTCTGCGACCGAGGCGAACACACACCGCGCTCTGACCCAAACAGACCCTGTTTGGTGGCCTCCGTCGCTCCCGTGCTGCACAGCTTTTGTCCAAGCCGGCAGGCCTCCGGTCCTCCTGGACCTCACCAACCTTGACTGGGCCGGATGTGTTCAGGTCCTCTCGCACACTTCTTAATGCTGCTTCAGTACAACACTTGAGTCAAACAGAGCTGGATGCAGTGCAGATGTACAGAGTTCAAATTGAATCGAGTTAGTTCCCAAAAAAAAGCTGGCTCAGTTGTGCGTTCGCTCTCATTCTCCGGACGGATTGTTTGGATTTTTTTCATTGGCCCATCATCACAACTTCAATGACAGTTTCTGATTGGTTATAAGACTTAAAAGACATTATATGCTGTTACACTTCTTCTTCTCAGAGACACGAAGGCACGATTACTCCACCTGTTTCATCCTCAAGGTGGAAAGATAAGGGTGTTTTCAGGAACGTTAACTCTCTGCTCGTCAGCTCACAGTAACATTTTCTGTACTTCAGCTGGTTTTGTTATGACGGGAGGATCTGAGCAAATAGATAAGTCTCATGGGAAATGCGTCTTCTGTCTTTTAATTGGACAAAGTGACTAAACTTTGCAGGCTGTGGCACGTGAACTTGGGCCAACTGTTCGTGTTGCTCTCTGATCATAAACTCACTGCTTTTTGGATTAAAATGAAGATACCAAGAAAGTATTTCCCGCACCAGGTGAGTCTTTGTTTCAGGATGTTAAAAATGTAGAATTGCACCTAAACCAGCGCAGAGCTGTGGCCTTCTGACGATAATGTATGTGGAAACAGCCCAATCCTGTGTTTGGCTACAGTCTTTTACAGAAAGCTGTATTTTATATACAGCACTGTTCTGTATTTGAAACATACACGGTACAGTAATTAAATGTGTACTATTCAAATACAGCTAATACTCAGTTTAACTTGTTTACATTCCATGTTATAAATATACAGATGTCAGTTGAATGTCGGAACAGAAACAGCTGCACAACAACGTCACTAAAATAAGACGACTAAAACTTTTTCTTTACATAAAAAACAAAGAAGATAACGAATCTGTCCGGATGTTTGATGCTTTGACTTCTGGACAGTTTGTTCCTCACTGCAAAGGAAACGTTTCGCTTGGTTCCACAAAATAAGAAGCCCTGGACGTGGCGCTCGGCTCGACCTGTCCTCTACAGGAAGAAGTGTTCAGGAGGAGTTCTGTGTCTGTGTGGGAGGTTTCTCCTCAGAGCTGCTTCGTGCAGAATTGATTTTGAGAAATCGAGTCAAGAAGTCGGACCTTTCTTTTAGAAAACACAGCGGACGGAAACGGAGCGCAGAGGGATGGTGACGGGGGCGAATCACTGCCGCTGCTCTGCGCTCAGCCTGAGGGAGCTGACATCAGTCCCTTCCTCCTCGCCGTCTCCACACTCATGCAGTTCCCACCACTGTTTCTGCACAGCTGAGTCATACTGCCCCCCCCCCCCCAACACGCAAAGCAACCACACCCCTTACAGAGTGCTTTGAGAAAACATCTTAAATTACAAAAGCCATAACAACCAGACTGGTGAACTTTAAATCAATTCTCTCGGGGTTGAAACCTTCCACATCTGTTCACATTATTAGAGCCTCAGCGGGCATTGAACCCCCAACCCCTCCCCTCAACGGGAGTGTTGCTGCCTTGCTGCAGCATCAAGTCTGCCTCCTCAGTCTCATTTATAATAAAGCGTCCTAAAGACATAAAAGCGGACTCAGGTTTCACCCCGATGGATTACGGGAACGTTCTGGAGACGGGCCGGCGTTGGTGATCCTAACGATCGCATTAGCTCTGCTTTTGCCAGCAGCTTTGAAGCGGCGGTTCAGATTTCAGGACTCGGACCATTAAAAGCGAAGGGACCCTGGCCTGTGTTTGGTGACTGCAGACTGAACAAGAGAGCGAGTCCGCGTGGTGAAGAGACCACAGCAGAGACAGCAGGGTATTAAACTATTAAACCAGTGTTGTTGCGTGTTTCAGCTAATTAACTACAAATGACGTGCATTTTACATTATTGATCATGTTTTTCCAACCAGGCAGACACTGATTTGCACTTTAGTGCACCATAAATATCATCAGAGACTTTAAACTAGCTGCTTTATTTTCCCCCTGTGGCTCGTGGTGAGGCCTGAGGATGGAGGCGTGCTGATGATCTGGTGGCGCCTGACCCTCCATCTACGTGCCGGTAAAGCTAAACTCTCTGTAAGTTGTTTGTCAAACATGTTCATAATGTGGGGTATAATAAACAGGGTCGGTCCCAGGATCCTTTTTCAACCCGCTCTCACTCCATATGGACGCGTGGTCAGGACCCGTCGGCGTCAGTTTGTAACACGGGGGGCCCTGTGGGGTCAGTTTGTGACGGTAAAGGCAGGTTTATGATATTTAACAGAAAAGACTAAGCGTAAGCTGGGATTGGCTGCTAGGTAGGTGAACCGCTAGGTTTGTTTTTTTAAAAAGTCTAACCGGACATTGCATATTTGTTGTTGCTAAGCTTTTCTATAAATGTCTATAAACGAAGCCAAAGGGCCTTGACCGAGCGTCAACATGTGACGAGTCGGGAGTGAGAAAGTTTTGCCCGTCTGGATCCAGTCTGAACGTTTTCCTCTGTAGAGAACACAGCACAGTGCTCACATCCAAACAAAACAATTATTACCCGTAAAATAATCCCAGAATAAAAACCAAATAATGGAGTTCAGCTCGTGTCTGCAGGTAGAAGCTGCTGAGGGAATTTTACATCGAGGCGTTTGTGACGATTCAGGATGATCTTCTCAGTGATGATGCAGCGTTTCACAGCGAGCAGCACTGTGCAGGACAAAGGTACGAAACCCGTCGGTGGGAGACGATGAGACGTTTGTGTTCTTTTAAGACTTTGTTCTGTTTCACCGTTAGAAGCAGTGCGTTCCTTTTAGCTCGGTTTTCCTTCTGCTTAAAGTGTCTTCTGTTTCCCAGAACCTCCAGAGAAAGAGCCTGAAACTTGAGTTAAAGTTATTAAGGCTCCTGAACTGAATCCTGTCTGAGGAAGGAACAGAGTGAAAGCACTGCGATGTACAAAATATGCAGGTGGAAAATGAGAAATATCAGCTCTAGATCCTTAATGCTAATGACATGAGTAACTTGTGACCAAACAGGGACTTTCTGCAGAGAGATAAACCGAAACAAAAGCAACCCGCCGTCTGTTGCAAAGCAAAGATTTACGAGGTGAAAGAAACCATGAGCTGCTGTGCAGTTTACATTTTAGGATTTTAAAGTTAAATAGCGTGTTTTCTGTCTTCCTTTTAAATTCAACACTTTTTACAGGAAGAAACGATGGAAGGGATCCTGTCATCACTTCAGAGTTATTATTCTATTTATCTAGAAGAAGTGACCTTTTCACGTAGAGCAGGTCTGGACTGGACTCCTTTTAGTACGGCTGCACAATAAAACAATAACAATAACTATCGCGATATATATTTTTTCAATAACAATAAATATTCAGTAAATGTTTGATTTCAGACATTAGGACTTAATTTTTATTAAGATGTTTATTTTCTTGAGGAAAAAAGGACAGAAATTTTAAATTTTATTTAATTTTACTTATAATATTTGTTAAAAGATTTTATCATAAATGTTTTGAATGATCTCCCTCAGATTTGTGAAGTGATCCGCTGTTTGGAATCAAATGTTTGTCACGTTCTGACCATTTTAGGAGCAAAAATCAGCCTTTAAACTCAAAAGATAAAACGATTTGATTCTTATCGTGATAATTATCGATACCGAAAGATATGAAACTTTTTACCGCTGATAACATTTTTGGACCGTATCGTCCAGCCCTACTTTTTAGTTTTATTTACTTTGTAACAGTAACTAAGTAAATTTACTCAGGTCCTGTACTTTGTGCTCTTATTTTCTCCTCGTGCCGCTTTCTGCTTCTGCTCCGTCTCAGAGGAAATGTTCTACTTTTTACTTTCCTACGTTTATCTGACGGCTTCAGTTACTTTACAAAGTTTTTACACAGTTAAAGAGTTTTAAAAAACATGTTAAAAATTAAACTCCAACCGTTTATACAAGCACAGCTGACAGGATTATTAGATTAACAATAAAATAAATGGCAACAACTCTGAAGTTTTTATAGTTTCAGCTTCACACGTGAAGCTTCGCTGCAATAATATTGAGCTTTGCACTGCTGGTCAGACAGTGTGAGCTAACTGTGACGGCATTTCACAATGTTCAGAGTTTTCAAAATCGCTTTAATGGAGAAAATAATCAGCAGATTAATCCACAATGAAAATAATGAATGAATGCATGAGGAATTATAATAATCTAATATGATAAAGGATCTGAATATTTTGTCCACCATTGCTTCATAATATTAGGGGCTTCTTGGACCTCCAGTACTTTAAACATCCTGAGCCTCGTGCTGGATCGATAGTAGCTGGAGTCTCCTAAAGATTTTCCCCCTCAGGGATCAATAAAGGATTCTGATTATTTTACGCATTAAGCAGCTCGTAGCACAGCTGCTATCTCAACGTTTCAGCTTTCATACCTTCTGCTGTTCATCTCCTTTTCAGGTCGCAGCCTTCTCAGACAATGAAAAGTGATTTTAGACTGAAATTGAACCTTTAAGTTTTAGATATTTGTAACTTTAGTTTCAGTTCAGATGATGAATTTAATAAGCGATCAGAGAGGCTTCAGTTTTCTGCTGCAGCTTCTCTGAGTCTCTGGCAGGAGATCCGACTCAGGCCTGCTTTTGTTAAAAAGACATTATAGTCGTGTGGTGATTCACTGCACAGTTTAACCCTTAGCCGCATTATAACTCAGATAAATGCGCACTGTGATGGATCATCTATCTGGGCCGTGTTTTCGAGTTTGCCTGTTAAATGAAGTGAATCCAGCAGCTGCACTGACATTTAAAATGTAGAAAGGTTGTCAACAGGATTGTAGAACAAACATGATGCGAGCTAAACATTGAAAAACAGCAGTCTACTAAATAAAAAAAGGATCTTCTTCTGATTTAGATTTTTCAGGAAGGACGTGACAGTCGGAGTCTGAGAGTGGCGTTGTGGTCTGGACCGAGGCGAGACCATAATGGTAGAGCGAGAGGAAGGGGATGAGGGGGTTTTACAAACGGGAAGGGGGTTGGCATCGTGTCGTAAGCGGCCGCAAAAGGATCCAAACGCTCGCCCACACGCTTTCTGTCCCTCATTACCCTGCTCCGATCCACAGAGGGAGACTTATCAGCCTTTGATTCGGATTCCCCTCGAACTCTGTTTGCACAACTTCAGAAGAATGCGCATAAACACGGCCTTCCCCTCCGAGCCGACCACAACTGAAGAGGAGCACGGAACGTTTGGGCATCGGGGGAAATATTCCTGAAGGAAAAGCATTTATTCAAAATGTTGTTTATCATTGTGTTGTCTTTATAAACGCGCGTGAGACAGATGAAAAGCAGAGGACGGCTTGAAAGACAAAGCAGCCTCTGATAAATGCCCTTGTTAGGAGAGATGTTTGGGTCAAAAGAGCAACAATCCCAAGGCCTTGGCCCACATCACCCAAACACATGAAATTACAGAACAGACTCTGCAACGAGGGGTCCAAATGTCTGGAGGGACATCAGTGACTCAGGGACAGAAGGAGCTCCGTGTTAGCTGACAGTGTCCAGACGTTAGCGGTTAGCCTGTTTATCCACGAAGACTTCTTTTTGAGTTTTTCTCTTTTCTGAAGTTCTTCCAATAAACCAAACTGAGCTCCAGAGCTGTGTCTCGCTTCAGATTCTGCCGTTTGTCCACTTCACTGTAGGCCACCGTGCACACACGGCTGTGCACTTAGTGCAAAGTGACAACAACTGACCGCTTCTTCTTCGTTTTAATGGCTAATTGCAACCTGTTCTCCTCTCAGTCGTCATGTCTGTACACGCTTTGACAGTCCCGTGGGTATAGTGAGCAAAACGCCGTTTTTGCATGTGCACGATACGCTGCAGGTGCTATTGTGTGCCAAGCGGGAAGCTTCCGGTCTACAACATGAAGCCGATGCTGAAGTCCCTGAAAGCTGCATTCTGTTGAAAATCCAGCAGGGGGCGACTCTTCTGGTTGCAAAAAGAAGTCCGGCTCCATTAGAAATAATGGGAAAATGTTTCTCCTTCTCAGCTGAATAATTACCCCAGTAAACACTTTCCTGATGAGTTTATGGTCTCAGTCGCTAGTTTCAAGTCTTCTTCAACACAGCATGATGTTCATTTAGTAAATTATGGTCCCATTTATTTTAAAATAGACCACAAAGCAGAGAATGATTCAGGGCGGGATTATCTGTGATTGACAAGTCGTTACCATGGCGACCTGTCAATCAGGCCAGAGCCGGCTCGTACCCTCGGCTGTGTAAATTTAACCAGCGCCGTTGAAAAAGCTTATCAGGAGTCGGCTGTTCACTTTCTCTGGTGAGAACATTTAGTTTTCAGACTGTTGTTCTCTGGACAAACTTATCAGCCTGTTAAAATGACAGTTAACCTGAGTTACAGCTGCACCTAGCTAAGCTAGCTAGCTAGCTCCGCCGTATCGTCACTGGTTGCAAAAATTCGACATGGCGGCGCCCTATCGACCAAACTTGAGGCTTCAAAACGGCGGACCACAAACCAACGGGTGACATCGCCATGACTATGTCTATTTCTTATATACAGTCTATGGTTGCAACACAAAGGAGGCTAACCCTACCTGCTAGCACAGCTCTAAGGTTAGCCGGTCAACTTCCAAATATTTACGGACTTAGCTTTAGGCACCTGGTTAAGGTCAGGGGAAGGCGCCTCGGGGGACTGTCAACGCCTGAACCCTCTGCAGTGACCTAAATGTTAATTAAAATGAGCTGTTTGTATGAAAACGAGTGACATAAATATTCGTTAACTGTGCTCCTGTCTAGCTACATCTGTTAATGAGCAAAAGTCTGTAAATGTTGCTTTATTACCTAATGTTTTCACATTTTTAACATTTTCCTGAAGATCTTTGGTGCAGAGAAGATGACGTTCAGAGATTTAATGTAAGCAGCTACCTGGTAACGCTGGTGACGTATGCTGACATCCATTAAAGGTTTGTATTATTTAATGAAATACAGGGAAATATGATTGTTGCTTCTCAGTCGATGGTTAACCAATTACATGCTTCCATGGTGCTGCCATTGTTGTGACGTCAGACTCGGCTGCCTCTTGAAGTTGAGGGAGATGGATTTGCCCCGAGTTCACAAGTAGGAACTCTGAGAAGCGTTTTGAGTTGTCTGTAATGTGGCCTGAGTTTCGGCCATCGGTGTGTGAATGTGACAAAGTGCTTTCAGTGGTCGCTATCTGATAAAGACTGATGGATTCTTTTTTGTACACAACATTTTCTTTTTAGGAAAATCCTACTCATTATGCTTTTAATGACGCAGGTTTGATCATTCAGATTGTTACAAATACGGAAACAGGATCCAAAGCGTATTTATACACAGTACAAAATATACAAAGTACTACAAAAAAAGTTGCGTCCCTTGGAGAAGTTGTTTTCAGTAGCAAAAGCAAAATGTCTGCCACCATGTTGGTTTGTGTAAAAACCCTGCAGCAGCAAAATCTACCCCCCCCCCCCCAACAGCTTTCACCCTCCTCTCCATTTACAATTGAAGTCCAGCACATCCTGGAGAACATCCCAACAGGACGGAACAACAGTCAACGTACAAAACATTTAAGTTGAGGCACAAAAAATGCCCAAATCCAAAAGGCTAAAAATAAACTATTCTTTAAAGAACTCTTTTGGCGTTTTATCAAAAAGAAGTCGTGAGCTTACAAAACTTCAACTCTAAACAATACTCATAAATAAAACAAAAGAATATCTTAAGGCTCCTGACGTTAAGTTAATAAATCAAATATACAGTGATTAATTAAAACATTATTTACACATCTGTACAGAAACATTCAACACGGACGATTCTTCATATTCGCAGAAATTTCTCCCCCAAAAAAACCCCAAAAATAAATAAATTCTTTCCAGATCCATCAGCTGCTGGGGAGAAACGAGGCAGCGGCGCATTCAAACGCAAAACTCATTCTTGAATGAAAGATGCTGGTCGTTACGTGAGGCTCCTGCGTGTCCAAATTTCTCGTCGTTAACAAAAAAAAAGAGAAAACGGGGTCCACGAAACCGGAGATCCAGCCAACCGCCGCGGACCGGTCACACCAGTGTCAGTCAAAACATAAATTAAACAGCAAGAAAAGATCTTGAAATTCAAGTCTGAACAAAAAACAAAGACCAGAAGTCCCCTACACGATGTAGTCCGTCCTGTTGGCGCTCTGTGACTGCAGCTGCCTGTTGTCCTGTTTGCTAGTCCAATGTTTGCCCGTCGTACGGTGGGGGGGTTCCTCCCAGTCTACCAGCGAGTACGCCGGCGGCGCCCGGGCGAACCTCGCCTTCTGCAGCCTCTTGTCCATCTCGTCCTCGTCCGATTGGCTCCCGGTGTCCGACTTCCTGATCCTGGCGTTGACGGAGTTCTTGTCCTCGCAGAGGTGGTGGTGGAGCAGGAGGTGGTGCTGCTGATGGTGGTGGTGGATCCCGGGGTTTTTCTCGATGGGGTTCTTGATGTGGTTGAGCTGCTCGCGGGTGGCGCTGACGCTGTTGTGGAGGGCGTTGTTGTCCTCGACCACGGACGCCAAAGAGGGCGCCTGCGCGCTGACCCCAGCGTGGACGCTCTGCTTCCTCCGCCTCCTCACGCACCACAGCAACACGGAGGCGATGGCCAGCACCCAGAAAACTGTCACCGCGGAAACCAGCAGAGGCACGAGGTGGTCGGCTGGACGAACAGAAAAAGAGAGGGCAGAGGTTACTTTGTGAAAAACACCATCGTCTCGTCGTCGTTTAATAACGTAAGGGAGCTGTCTGACATTTTGGGAATTTGTTTGCTGCTTTACCAATGAGCTTTAGCTAGCTTAGCACAAAGCCTGCTAGCCTAGCTGACATCCGAAGGGTGGTCCACCTGACCCACTGCGCGCCCCGTTGACCGACCAGTAAGCTGCTTCTCTAAAATGGAAGGAACTCGTGCTGAACTAGTAACCGTGCAACTAAACCGTCTGAGACGTAAATGTGTGGAAGCATTTTGGACTTTGTAAATTCTCTTACAGGAACGTTAGCTTGCGTCCCAGCGAGGCGGCGGGACCGAACCGAACAGCATCGGTTCTACAACGTGGCTCAGGACTAGGCTGCTGGACTTCAGAGATGCTCCACTGCTAAGCGCTAAAAGGACTTCATTTCTACATCAATAAACATGTGAATCAAACAGTCGTGGAGCTGATAAGGTGGATTTTCCCCTGAAGGAGCCGAGCAGCAGCGTACAGGAAACCCAACTCTTCAGGGACGTCTTCATGTTGGAAATCAGAAGGAAAACCCCTGATTTATCAGTCAGAAGTGGGACTCGCACATTCACCGAACAGAAACATGAACATGCACTTCAACGGCCAATTCCTACGTTTTTCCCAGAGCTATAAACCACATGTCAGGAGGTCGGGGGGGGCGGAAACCCTCACTGTTGAACAATAAGTCTTTAAGGCTCCTGATTATTTTGTCAAACTACAATCCCCAAAGTCAAGAATCAAATTTCCTGCTCAAACACACAGAGAGCTGTAAAACGTTTAGAAACCTGGCGGCGGCGGCGGAGGCTCACCGTTGGCGTCGTGGCTCTGTCGTCTCTGGATTCGAACCTCGGCGATGGCGCCGATGATGGTGCTGTTGGCGCTCCTCTTGCTGACCAGGTCCATGATCCTGTCTGTGATTTCCTTGACGAAGGCCAAACCTTTCCTCGGGTCGTCTGTCGCCTGAAATATTTAGCAGAAAAAAACTATTTGCTGCTGTTGGTTCCTCTGATCGCTGAGTCATGCAACACAATAGTTCCTGAAAGCTTTTCCATTCCCACAAAAAAAAAAAAAAAAAAAATCATCTGGCGCCCACGATGCATTTTAGTTTTCTGGCTGCAGCAGCAGCGGTTTGAAACTTTAAGCTCTTTACACCCCGTCTGTGCTCTTATCTCCAAACTCTTTACAATCCCAGACTTTTGGTGAATGAAACCCTAATCAGCTCAGAGGACAGCGGCTCGGCAGCAGCGCGTTCTCAGAGCAGACGGGACTTACGATGGCGACGTGGATCTCGTTGCCGGTGCTGAGCGACGGCTCGCAGGTTGTAGAGACGGACGAGTCGGAGGACAGATTCTGGACGACGTAGAGACTCCTGAGCTCACGACAAACCTGCTCCACCGTCACGCCCTGTAACACCAAACCAGAGGAACCACGTCAGCAGCATGAAGGGATCACATGTTCGGTACCGTGGAGAGTGGTGGAGGAAGCATGTAGGTAAAATCTTAATTAGTGAAGCTGTCAGAAAAGCAAAAACAATGAGCCTCTAAGCAAATTAAACAGATGCAGGAAACCAAACTGACCTTTGCCATGACGTCCTTGTTGAAGGTGAAGGTGACGTTGGCGCAGCTGCTCTCTGGGTGACACCTGGCAGCGGGCGGGGCCCGGCGGGCGGGGCTCCAGCACTCCCCCTGGCCGAGGCAGGGCTTCACGAAGCAGCGCTCGTCCCGGACGGCGACGCAGGTCTGCCCGGCCGGACACTCAGAGCCGCGAGTCTGAGCGTGCAGGCTGCAAGCTTTAGGTCCACACCAAAGCTGTCGGAGACACGAGGAGGTGACTGAGCGCAGATGATGGGTCAATATCGTATCGATACACGGACGTCATGTATCGATCTTTTATTATATGAATTGTACATGAGAATTTTACTTTTTGGTACTAAAATGCGAGAAAAAGAGTTTTCCTTTAAGGACACAAGTTGGGGAAAAGGTAATAAATTGCAATATATATCGCAGTATGTTTAAAATCGCAGTGATATCGTATCGTGACATAAGTATCGTGATAATCTCGTATCGCGGGTCCTCTGGTGATTCCCGCCCCTAGTTGTCTGCACACATGAATGCGGCTCTCAGCTCTACCTTTGTGCAGACGGGCCTCCCGTTGTGACAGCGGCACTCGTTGCAGTCTTCGTCCCATCTGCTGCCGTCCAGAGCCACCAGGCCTCCGACCACGCAGGGCCTCCCCGACGCTGCAGCGCAAAACCAGCAGCAGCACCGTCAGCACGAAACACCCAGTGACAACGGTCCAAATGTGCATAACCACACATTAGTTTGCGATTTGAATCAGGATCTAGATTTGCAGGTGCAGGTTGTGTTTTACCTTCTTGGCAGCGGGGCCCGGTCAGTCCTGGTGGACAGATGCAGCGGAAACCGTTGATTTCATCCACACAGGTGGAGCCGAAGGAGCAGGGCGACGACTGGCACTCATTGATGTCTGAAAGCAGAAGAGTGACGGCTTTAACCATATGAATCACATTTATCGGTCTTCAGTTCAGGAACGCTACACAACTCGCTGTCTTGTGACGGGAGTCTTGAAGTCGTCGTGGCGTTAACACAACGTGACTGATCGGTGGCGGGGGGTCACCAAACCACGTTTAGTCAAGAAAACAAATGATGCAACACTAGGCAAGGCAAGTTTATTTGTACAGCACATTTCAATGGTAAATGGTATTTCAAAGGTGATTCAAAGTGCTTTACATAAAACATAAAAGCAACAGGGAAATAAAAAAGCAGGTCTCCAACCTTTGCTTATTTTACTCCTTTGATACCCCATCTCCCACTCTATCCCCCCCTTAGTTACTTAGGGACTCTAACCCTTCAACACCTGGGGACTCTAACCCTTTAACACTTGGGGACTCAAACCCTATGGGGACTCTAACCCTTTAACACTTGGGGACTCTATCCCTATGGGGACTCTAACCCTATGGGGACTCTAACCCTATGGGGACTCTAACCCTTTAACACTTGGGGACTCTATCCCTATGGGGACTCTAACCCTATGGGGACACTGTGCTAAATATCTGGCTGGCGTTGTGATGTGTCAGAAATGTGTCGGGGAGCCGTTTTCAGTAGTTCACACATAATGACTGGCGACCGCAGCTCGATCGCTGATTTACACCTGATCACAGCGTGGCGGTTTCCGAGCGGCAAATCAGGCTTAAAATCGTGTAGTGTGAACTAAGCTTAGCAGAGAGAGGCTGGAGGCCGGAGAGAGAGGTCTTAGCGGAAGATAAAAGCCAACAATTCTGCACGACAGTACGCTGCGACCGACGATACATTTATTATCGACTAATCAGCAAATCATCTAAACTAGAAAATGTCAGACGATGTGATGTCTTCAAACTGTGTTTTCTGTCTGACTAACAAAAACGAGTTCAGTAATATAAATCAAAAGAGCAGCAAATGGTCACATTGGACAATTTTATGAACTTTTATTCGATTAAATTAGTTGATTTTCTTTTCTTGGCTCTGAACTCTGTTAAATATGGTATCAGCAGTAGAAATAAACTCTGGAGTTGCTGGACAGAATGCAGAGACTGAAAATGAGAGAGAGGGCAGCAGAGGGAAGGCTTAAGGGTCAAAGGTCGACACTCACTGATCCTGCAGTCTGGGCCGGCGAACCCCGGAGCGCATTCACATCGGTACCAGTTGTCTCCATCCACACAGGTCCCACTGTTGTAACTGCAGGACAGAGATGCACGTTGATATCGACACTGTGTCCAACAACAAGACTCTTATTACTGGAACAACAGCAGAATGTTGTCCCGCGCGGGTCGGGAGGAAAAAATGTTAAAAATCTGAATTCATCATAATTTCCCAGCAGCTGTAAATCAACAACCCCGACCTAACGGGGCCGGGAGCCGCACGTCTAACCCTCATCTTAAATTATAGACACAACCCGTGTGTTTCTGTGGCTTGGAGAGCAGAGCAGATTAAAAATGAGTTGTTTTGTTCCAGATGTGATTTGGTGAAAGGACACGACGAGGAGGAGTTTCATGTAGCATCTGATCGCTTTAAAGAAAACGAAATGCTCCTCCAAGGAAAGGAAGAACATTCAGACAGCAGCCGTCAGGTAACTGTGTTCACTGTGACTGTGCGTTTAACTCACCAGGGATGAGGACTGCAGTCGTTGGCATCTGGAAAATAAAGAAGAAAACGTGTTAGATTTTATGAAAAGCTGATCTGACTCTCTTGATCGGTGGAGCGTTACAGACTGAAGGAAGATAAATAATCAGGAATGCACACATTCGGACTGAACGAGGCGTCAAAGGTATCGGGAGGCGCTACACCGGTAAATCCCTCAGAATTTTAACTTGGGTCTTGTGTCCGTTAAATGAACCGAACGATTGAATCGTAGAGAATCTAACTGATCTAACGATGTTCAGCGTGTTCGTGCTGAGACATTGATCACATGTTTAAACATTAATATTTGTTTTAACGATCTGAGAAGCTTAGAAGCAGCTAAAGCTGCGACCCTGCTGGGTTTAATACATCCAAAGAACTTCTGTAAAACCAGACCAGGCTTCTAAAGGAGACCTTATTTGTCTAAATGTCCCACAGCAGGCCTGGAGGCTGTTAATTGAAGTTTTACAGTAGACACAAAAAGATGGAAACATAAGGTCCAGGTTGCTGTGTGCGTTGTGGTGCAGTGACTCACTGTGGCTGCAGGTGGCGCCCTCCCAGCCCTCCTTACAGACGCAGCTGAAGGAGTCTCCGCCCACCACGCAGGTTCCCCGGTTCTCGCAGGGACTCGGCAGACAGCTGCTGTTCTTCGCTGGAGTCACAAACGCGACTTGTTAGGCTCCAAACGGACATGGAGAAGCGTTAAAGAGTAAAAACCTGCGGCGGTACTGACCGATGTTGCAGGTGGCCCCCTCCCAGCCTGCGGCGCACACGCACTTGAAGGCGTCGCCTTCGTCGTAGCAGGTTCCCCCGTTGTTACAGGTCGCCTCGTCACACTGACTCTCTCCTGGAAAATAAAGAGAGCGGGAAATACGTTTCAACACAGACGCATTTTGGAGGCAGAAAAACGAGATCCCAGAAGGTGTGAAGAAAATCTAAACAGCCCCGTCAGTGTCTGGATCCTGAGGTAACCTGACGTGAAAGTGGTCGAACACACAGGGGCAGGACTTACTGGAGTGACAGGTCTTTCCCTTCCAGCCGTTGCTGCACTCGCAGTAGAAGTCGTTGACCAGATCCCGACAGACGCCGCGGTTCTGACAGGGAGCGGCGGCGCAGTCGTCGACGTCTGCACGACAAAAAACAAAACGTCAGTCCGACACGGCCGCTCAACACGCAGCTGAGGAAGAGGAGGAGGACTCACTGTTGTGGCAGGTAGGTCCGTCCCAGCCTTCAGCACAGATGCACTGATACTGACTGACTTTGTCGATGCAGGTTCCTCCATTCAGACAGGGGGCGCTCTCACAGTCGTTTATGTCTGAGAGACAGAAAGGAAGGAGACGACTTTTAGTTTTATTCAACTATATAAATACATCGTTTTTAATAGTGCAGAATAAAAAAAAGTGAAGCCACAAAAAAACCTCCCCACAGTGATAACGAGATTATTTTGAGCTAACGACTAAATAAATCAAATAAGTTCATGACAGAAGTATTTATGGACTCACTCTCGTGGCAGTACGTGCCGGTGAATCCCTCCTCACACTCGCAGCTGAACTGTCCGCCGGCGTGACTGCGACACCGCCCGTGTGGGCCGCACACGTTGGACGAAATCAAACGCACCCCGCCCGGCGTGCTATTGGACGCCACGGCCACTGTGCAGCTGTCAATCACTGAGGGAAGATAAGTTGGTTTTAGGTCATGTGCAGGACTATTAATTGGTGACCTTTTTAAGACCAAAATCCTTTTTAGTCTACCAGTAGAAACAGTAAACTCAGCACAAGTTGATCAACAGGCGGTTTGCTATTCTGGCTTTCAAAGCCCACCAGCTAACTAACCAGTTGAGCAGCAGCCCAGACCAGTGGTAAATTTGTTATCTTCAAAGAACACATAGTGACTGTTCTGGATCCTAACAGGCTTGGCAAACCTTTTGGCCATGAACATCGTAATTGTAACTGGTGCCAAACTCCCTGTGAATTTACAGGAAGATTTCAGTTTCTTTCTCAGCAGTTACAGGAAACTTGGGACCCTAAAATTTACAGATTTTGATAAATGAATGAACACGGACTGAGCGTGAACCTTTGCAGGGCGTGGTGCGGCAGTGGTCCTTCAGGCGCGAGCAGTTCTTGCCCTCGTAGTCTTCGGGACATTTGCAGACGTATTCGGCCGCCAGGTTGAAACACTCGCCGCCGTTCTGACACGGACTGTGGAGGCAGTAGTCGATGTCCAACTGTGGGCCGAGAGAACAATCCAGCTTCAGCGGTGAAAACGACACGCAGCATTTTACTGTTTCTATGACGCCTGTATACACATCACCACGGTAACCATAACACCTGAGTCAACTGATTCAAATGTTGATGACATTATTGATAGTAGACAGAAACCGTCACTCATACATCAAAATAACTGTAAATATCAGTATAACGTGCCTCTGAGCAGGACAGCTTCAGCCCCCTGATATACGATATCTCTCTTTTTTAAAAGCAGTCCAACATGTCAGGGAAACAATATATGGGTCAGAAGTTTCAGCTGTTCAGAGTTTTAGCCAGCCAGACAAAGACACGGTGCAAAGTTACAGCGTTTATCTTAGAAAATAATACAAAGACGACAAAATGAAAGACGCAAGAAGAGGAAGCTCGATCAGGACAGCACGTCCAAAGTAGTCCTGATGGAGTCAAAGGATTCGGAAAGATTTTACTAATTTCTTTTTTAAAAATTATTATTATTATTTCTATTTTTTAATTATTATCATTTGTATTAATATTTTTTATTATTATTATTATTTTTCAAACTTATTTATTTATTAATTCAGCCAAAAATATTTTCAATATCAATATTTATCTTAAATCTCAAATCGTTACTTCTTTCAGGTTTAAAGGCTGAGTTTTGCTCCTGAGTGAAAGTTGGTTGTAGTTTTAAACTTTTCTCTCTGGTCAGAACAAACAGTGGATCACTTCACAAATCTGAGGCAGGACGTTCAGAACTATTCTGATAAAAATCTGTTTTCAACAGACATGTATGAGTAAAATCTTTCCCTTTTCCTCAAAGAATAAGTTCTTATTTATTCACAATTCAAATGAAAGTTTTATTGATATTTTGTCATTGAGGAAAATTATATTGCCATAATCGTTTTTCACACGCTTACAGTTTTATTTATTTTATTTTAATTTTTTTATATATTTTTATTTTTTAAACACACACACACACACACACACACACTCTTACTGTTTTATTTTATTAATTTTTTTTTTTTTAAACACAAACACATACGATTTGATTACTTTATGCTTTAATTACTTGTTTAATTAAATGTACGGGGTTGATTCATGCCAATAAAGCTAATTTGAATTGAATTGTGGACAAAGTTTCTGTTCACTGGCCCGTGAAAGCAGGCGTGGCTCAGCCATCGCTCACTTTAATTCAGTTTTATTTATATATGACTGATTCATAACAACAGTTGCATCTCGTTGGATTTTTTAATGTAATTTTCTCACCTGACAGCGACTTCCAGAGAAACCAGGCGGACACAGGCAGTGGAAGCCGTCGACCTCGTCGTGGCAGCGGCCGCCGTTGAGGCACGGCCCGCTGGAGCACTCGTCCACGTCTTTCTCACAGTGGTCGCCGCCGAAACCCGGAGCGCACGCACACTTATAACCGTTCACCAGGTCCTGAATGAGACAGAAAGGACGACCACGTCCAGACAAAAGTCTTAAAGTCGCCTTAAGTTCATGTTCATGTGTAGTTATAGTTATAGCCCGTTAGCTAACGGGCTATAACATGCAACGCTACAAACATTAACCGAAAACAAAAGAAGAACAGACGACAGTCGGGGCAGTCTTTTCTCTCTACATTAAATATTTAACGTACAAAACAACGTCCAGGTCCGAGCTGTTTATTCAAAGAATATTACGAAATCCCGTTAGCATCAAGCTAATGAGCCAAATTCAACTTGTAGCGGTCACATTAACTGTGCCAGAGCTCTTTGAAACTCTGTATAGTTTGTTTGTTTGTTCTCGTACAAGTGGAATATATTTGTCACTTTAAACCAGTGGTTCTCAAACTTTTTCTGTCACGCCCCCCCTTCTGAGACAGAAAGGAAGACCACGTCCAGACAAAAGTCTTAAAGTCGCCTTTAGTTTGGGGATAAGTTCACGTCACTCGTCTGTTGAAATGCATTAAGTTATAGCCCGTTAGCTAACAGGCTAAAACATGCAACGCCACAAACATTAACCAAAAACAAAGACCGTCGGGACAGTCTTTTCTCTCTACATTAAATATTTAACGTACAAAACAACATCCAGGTCCGAGCTGTTTATTCAAAGATAACGAAACGAAATCCCGTTAGCGTCGAGCCAAATTCAACTTGTAGCGGTCACATTAACTGTGCCAGAGCTCTTTAAAACTCTGCATTTTTTGTTTGTTTGTATGCTTTAGTACAAGTGGCTTCATAAACTTTTCTGGCTTCAAATCTGAAGCCAGAAAAGTTTATGTTCCAGGAGGCAACAATGAACAGCCTGAAAGTGACGTTAGCGTCTGCTTTTAGCTCCAAGCTTTCAGCCAAACTAAGCAGCGATGTTTAAGGAGGTCAAAATACATCTACTAAATCTATAAACTGTTTTTTTAGGGAATTATATGTTTGAAACATTTTAAAATTCAGCACGCAGAATATTTGCACTTTACCTGTCGTTTCACCTTAGAATCGCTTTCCCGAAAAAAGAAAAAAAAAAAAGTATAAATACTGTAAATGAGGGGTTTTCAAAGTCTGAGACTTATGGGATTCCTGTTTACGGCAGACCCTCAACAATTAAGCCAAGATAGCCAGACGCTGCTGTTTGACGTGTCTTCAGACGACGCCACGTACATAAAAAGGGTCGGCCTGAGCAGGGTGACCAGGCAACATTAACATATGTGAAAATCAAAACTCAACGCTCAAATTAATTGTTTTGGTTCATGAAGTCACCTGTCTGTTATTAGGAAAAACCACAACTGTTGATATGTCGGTAAGTCATGATCTTTAACCAGGTTTTTATATGTATTTTATTCATGTCAGTGTCTCATCTGTCTGTGCAACGCGCGTGTCGGTTGCTGATGTTTTAACCTTTGAGTCCTGGAAAATGGGAAAAGACAGTAAACTTCCCCAAAAGTACGGAGTCTTTGTACTCTCTCTTTGACCAAAGTCCACACACATTCAGGCTTTTCTCCTTTCGATAACTAATGAAACGACTTTTTGTTCACTTCCTCCCCTGAAACTGCCCGCCTCACACTTTAAAAACCTGTGCAGTAAACCAAACGGAGCTGTGAGCGTTGAACAGACGCTGCTGCTAATGTAACGTAATCTGACTTGTATCTGTAAACAATAAACCATTGTGAGGAGGAGAGAACTAGCAATCAGCATTTGAAAGGAACGAGGACAGACTGTTTGTCTTGTGTTTGGAGAAATCGGATCTGCTGTTGTCATGGAGACCACACAACCACACACAGAGCACTGCCCTGCATGGCGTTTAAAGCTCCGGCGGAGACAAAGTGTGCATTGCAGAGAGCGAAGGCCGTTAAAGTGCGTGAATCAGCTGAAGCTCACCTTGCACGTCGCCCCGTTCTGACACTGACCTCGACAGTCGTTCACATCTGCAGAAACAAGTTTTCTCGTTAGGTCACATTTGTCTTTACAACCTGCCGCTCTCGTCCTCTCTCTACTTGTTTACTATGTTAGAGGTCATTTTCAGGCTGCTGTGGACACACAAGACATGTCAGACTCTTTAAAAAGTGGGGATGATTTTCTTTGGAAAAACAGCTGAAAACATACCAGAAATGACTGACGACCAGATTCAACTAATTAAAAACATCAGTGCTCGAAGGGAAACACCCAGTTGTGCATCTGACAAACATCATTTAGACACAAAACAGTTTAGAATGTTCTGGCATCATGAGCCTCTCGTTAAACAGATCGTTGGAGCGCCCTACTCACTGGTGTCACAGTTCTGGCCCGTCCAACCCGGGAGGCACTCGCAGAAGTATCCTCCAATCAGGTTTCGGCAGGAGTTGCCGTTGACGCAGGGGTCGTCGTCACACTCGTTGGCGTCTGAAACGAAACGATAAACAGGTTAGAGGGAGAGACAGCGCGGCGTTTACAGAGCGATACGTGACATAACTAGTTTCCTTAAATTCTCGTCGAGCAACATAAAGGTGGTACGAAGGCGATAAAACTGCCGCCGTGCTGAAATGTGTTTGGGAGATTTGGGTGAAGAATTAGACAGGAGACGGATTTAAGGGCGAGGCTGCAGCTTGTTGCAGATCAGGCGCCGTATTACAGGAAGTTCCTCTCTTAAGTCTCAGGTTAAAACAGGAAGTGTTCTCAGTTTGGTATTACAGGAGCAAATCCTAACTAACTATCTTACGTCATCCTGTCTTTTCTCAGGTTAGGAAATCCTAAATAATCGATCGAACATCGGTTATCAACTCTTATGTCTTGTTTGCTGATCTCTCCGAGCTAAACTGCTTTTAATCGCTGTTTTTTGGCCAGTTTTTAATGAAACATAAACTGAAAATGGAGCAGAAACAACAACTATCACTGAACTTCAAGTCAGATGACTTAGGTGTTGGTGACCTCCGTGGAGAAATCCCAATCCACGTACCGCTTAACTCGGGAGATTGAAGAGAGAGAGGGGGCTAAAATATCGGACACAGTCTCCGCCGCATATCACCGGGGTGAAGTTAGTTTAATATTCAACATTCGTCCGTTTTCCCGCCTGTTACCTTCAAGAGCTCCGTGTCAAAAACTCCATTTGTCCCAGTTTGGGGACATATTGGAGAGGTAACTCTGGGAGAAGTTTCACAGTTGCGTTCGTTAAATTCTGTCAAAAAGAAAATAAGTCCAGAGAGCAGTGCTCCCTCACCGACTCCAGCAGAAACCCGTCATCATGTTTACATGTGTTTCTCCTGTCAGAGACCTGCATTAGGATCCTTCACACCATGTTACAGCAGGAGACGTTATCCAGCGTTACATCGCCTGCAGCCTTTCTACTAACGAGGGTTTGGTCATCAAACGCATCGCTAGAATCTATTAAGTTCGGCCTGTTGACATTTTGTTGATTTTGTAAAAGCAGTAAAAGAGCAGCCATGTGGATTAAAGGAGTTATTAAACACTAGCTGGTGGAAAAGTGAAAGTTAGGACAGCTCAACTGTATTTTACAAAGTTAGGATGCTTCTGTAAACCAGTTTGGCTCGATGGGCACCCCTTCGCTCCACTGGTCCAGACTGAAATGTCTCAACAACTATTGGACAGATATGTGGTCCAGACCTTCACGGTCCCCTCAGCATGGACTCTAATAGCTTTGGTGATGCTCCGACTTTCCATCTATCTTCCTCATACCTGCAGAACTGATGATGATTCCCATCAGCCTCGACCTTGAAACTTTACCTAAACCACCTTAACCCTGCAGGGTTTGGTTGCCGCAGCCTTACTCTGTAGTTTAAGGTGGATATTTAGCTTTTATTTCATTAACCAGTCAGTGAACAACCAGAGATTCAGATGTCAAAGGTCAGGAGTAACAGCCCCCTGACAACAGATGGGACAAATATCATTCCTGAGTCACTGGAGAAATGAAATGTAAAGATCGTTAAAGGGTTAATTAGGAGCTCGCAGTTGTCTTTTATGAGTCCAGCTCTGGGTCTGACGGTAGGAGCTGAAAGCCTAAACTCATTCAGCAGTGGGGCACAGACTCCAAAAGGAGGCCTGGCAGACCAAACTAAGCAGCCACAGAGAAAGGTTGAGGACTATGTGGCTGGCGGTTGGCGGTGGATTAGTGCTGTGGTGAGGCGATCCGGGGCGCTAAGCCTTCCAAACCACAACCGCTCCTCCAGGGATCATCCTGGAGATTATGGGAAAAAAACCTCAGGAGTCCCAGCGGGAGGAGGCCAAGGACGGCGCTCCGACCTGCCGGACTGAAAACGCTCAAGGAAAAGTTTGAACATGGCTTCAGATGAGGAAACGGATCCGTTTGTACATAAAACCGATGAGAATCTCCACATTGGAAGAGATGAATCATAACTTCCATGGAGACACCAAAAGTTTCCTAAACAGTCTCTCGAACCTCCACCGCTAATTTTAAAGCAACACAGTTCTGGTTCTGAGTAAAAGGAGCGCTGACCGATGAGGCAGGTCTTTCCGGTCCACTGAGGAGTACAGGTACACTTGAAACCATTAACCAGGTCCTGACAGGTTCCTCCGTTACTGCAGGGGTTCTCCAGACACTCGTCCACATCTGAGAGAGACAGCAAAAGTTAGTCCACCAGTTCACAGAGCTTCGCCGGAAACACAAAGAGGAAGAGGAAAGAGGTCTTACTGATGGAGCAGGAGGGTCCGGTCCATCCGGGGGCACAGCGGCACTCAAAACCCTGACTGGTTTCGCCACAGCTTCCTCCATTCAGACAGGGGCTGGACAGGCAGGCGCGGTCGGCTGAGACAGACGGGACAGAGACGAGACCTTTCAACCTTTACGTTTTAGCTCTGCGTGACACGTTCATGTAAAAGCACGTTTTTAATGAAAGGTTTCACGGGGATTTTCATGGCCGTCAGGGAATCGAACCACGGCCCCGCTCACCTCTCTGACAGCTGACCCCGGAGAAGCCCTCGGGACAGGAGCAGTGGTATTTGTCGGGCCCCGTGTTGCTGCAGGTTCCTCCGTTCAAACACGGCTGCAGCGTCGCACACGTGTTCAGATCTGCAGGACAGAAGACGGGGAAACAAACACTTTCACTCTCTGCAGAGTCGGACGCAGGAGTTCACAGCGACCACCTGGGCTTCGTTCAGATGACGCGGCGTTAAGATCTGCACAGCTCAGCAGCAGATACTCCTCAGGAAACACACTGAGCTTACAGCTGGTGTGAGACATTAAAACGTCACCTCAGGTCAATAAGAAAACTAAAGACGTACTTCTGTCTCGTTAACCAGCTGACGTAGGCTGCAGGCCTGAGCGCCGTACACAGAGATGCACATAACCACGACCCGTGAGCAACATTTCTAAACGAACATCAGGACTGGAACATAATGAAAAACTACAGGCTTGACCTTTAAAGACAGTTGATTTGTGTGGGAGTCTAACGAAGAGACACACGATAAAGTTTGAGAGGAAACAACACAAGAATAAAAATCACGACAGTTTGGAAGGTTATTAAAACATTTCCGGCGACGAGAGCTGCAGCATCACGTCTGTGTCGCCTCAGCGTCGGATGTTTAATGAGATTTATGACCTGCTGTAATCAGACCGATTCAGCTCTGTGGAAAAACCTCCTGACTGATAAAGTATTTAGCGTAGCTCCATCAGCTGTTTGCCGGCAACAAATTTAATGCAGACGTACGATCTCAGTCAGACATCGGCGAGACTCGAGCGGCTATTTACTGTCGTTACCGCCTCTGCTCGCCCATTCAGAAATTCACTGCATAGGCAAGCCCCGCCCCAAAGTACCGGTACTTTCGGAAAGTACTACCCCTCGGAGGAGGGACTTTTTGAGAACTACATGTAGACCAGTTCCGGGGTAAAGTTCCTTCGGTCTAAGTGTGTTCGTGTACCTTTGTCGCACAGCTGTCCTCCGAAGTTGGTGTCGCAGAGACACTGCCAGGGCTCCACGCAGCCGCCGTGAACGCAGCCGGGATGAGGGATGCACTGGTCACAGTACTCCCCCTGCCAGCCGTACAGACACCTGGGACACACACAGTCACAGTTAGCCTGCAAAAACCAGCACGAGTTCATGTCGAAGAAGAAGCAGGGCGGCGACTGGAACATTTAATACCATCATCTAATAAAATGTCTGATTCTGTTCTTGTTATACTGGGACATAGTACACAATGTACAGCGTTTATATACACACACACACACAGCACGTGTGTAATTGTGCTCATTATTAATACTACAATTAATAATTACACTTCTGTCTCAGGGCCTACTGTAAAATACTGTACATTTTCCACACTCTTACTAATATCTTCATATTAAATACTTATTTATATTCTATTTACCAAGAATTTCCCCTCAGAGATCAATAAACTGAGCTGAAGAACTGTAATAAACTCAGATGTATGAAGCTCAGCATGATGAAGAATGTCTGACCCTGGTTTAAAGGATGTTTGTTTTCTTTTGCTGTTAGGCGGCGGTTTCTTAATACGACTGATTTATTTTGATCTTGTAAACTGTGATCAGGCCGCCGCATGTTGCTCGGTGTTATTATTTCCTATCTGGGTCAGGAATCAACTCTCAAAATAGTTACTAAAAACAAACTCAAACATTTCTGAGTTATAAGAGAGCGTGCGGGTTCTTTAATGTCTTGTTCTTGTAGACCGGTGGACACAAGACGTCCCCGGTTTGATTCCAGCTGAGATGCACGTCTCTCCCATGTTTACTGTCTTTATCTGTACTATCAGCGTCAAATACAGACAAAACGTGCTGACAAGTGTCGGCACGGTGATAAAGAAAAGAACCCGTCCATGTTCTACGATCGCTAAAATAAACATCCCAAATGAAGCATTTTGAATGATATGGATGATAAAATCTGGCCAAGATTTAAAAAAAAAAAAAAGAGTGTTTGTTGGATTTCTGAGTGCAAACCGAGCGACAGAAAGAAAGACAGTTAAGAACATTAAGGAGAAGTGACGGTTTCAAACTTCTGAAACATTTTTAAGCTTAGAACAAATGTCAGACTTTGTGTTTGTAGCTTCTCCTGTAACACCACTCTGTCCTGACTAAATGATTATTAAAGCAAAACATGAACTTTTTAAGTCAAAGATATTATTAGGGGGGAAACGTGCAGATGATTCAGGAGCAGCTTTCTTTCTTATTCTGGTTTTGACCTCTAGTTTTTTTCATTTTGTATTTTGACCTCTGTGGAATATGTTTTTTCCTCCCTGAGTGTGTCTTGAATAAAAAAAGAAAAGATACAAAAAGCCCGTTAGCAGTGTGCTGTGTTCTCACCTGCACTCTCCAGGAACTTTACAGGATCCGTGTTCTGTACTGCAGCCCTGTCTGCAGATCGCTGCAGAGAGAGAGAGAGAGAGAGAGAGAGAGGACTATAAGCAAACATGGAAGCTGCAAAAAGAACAATACAAATGTTCTCATTTCTTTCAGCAGCCAGCTCTGCCGTCGTGTGTGTCTTGGGTTCCCCGGAAGCATCTGAATAAACGAGACAGAACCCGGCTCTCCGCTTACAGTAAAGTTGGTAACTATAGTAACTAAAAGGCTGACTGTGACGGATCATCTCTCAGCATGTTTCAGGTCTGGATGTTGATTTTCAAACCTTTTATAGGGAGAATGAACAAAGAAAACCTGCACACACAGATTAAACTGAGACTGAAGATAACAGGAACCTGTTTGATGCGAATTAACACAAAGTCTTTACAGGTCTGTTGTGGTTTATATACTTTATCTTACATTAACTCTGCAACATCTTACTGCTGAGTCCAGTTTTGACCCGTTTGAGTTTCTGTCCATTTTTTACTGTTTACCTTCTGTCTTTTATCTTTATTGATTACAGAAACCTCAAACAAATCTCGTTGACAAACTCCAATGACAATAAAGCTTTCTGATTCTGAAAGCCTCTCTCGACTGGACACAGACTGTACTGAAGCCTGCAGAGTTTTTTTTGCCATATGAGCCAAGTGAACTATTAACACATCCGTGGTTTAATCAGGTGCATCAGCTCAAAACTGAAATTTGTTTTGGTTAGAAAGACAGTTTCCTGATGCTGATGACTGTTAGTCCAAAGTGGAGCCACAGAGCTTTTGTTCCCAAAAGTGTAAAGTTTATATGTTTTGAATGGGATATACAAAAGTTGTTGCTAACAAACAGGCAGAATCACCAACACGCTGTTTATGTTATTATAATCGTAAACCTTCTCACCGGTGTTGCAGTCCGGACCGGTCCAGCCCTCCAGGCACGTCTTGTTGCCGTTGTGGTCGCACTCGTAGTGGCCGAAGAAGTCGTCTCGCGGGCGGCAGAACTTGTTGCAGCCGAAGCCGTAGTAGTGCTCGTCGCAGCCGAGGCGGACCTGGAAGTGGAACTGGGCCACGGGGCCGTTGTGCTTCAGGCTCTGCCACTGCCGGCCGGGGTTGATCATCCCCGAGTGCACGGCTTTCTCGATCACCGACCCGCCGACGCCTGTAAACGCAACGGGTCAGTCAGAGGAAAACACACAGGAGGCGGGATGAACAAGTTTAGCTGTGTGTGCGCAGCTGCTTCAAAGTAAAGAACCATCCAGCTGCTCGTAAACAGAGACACGTTAGAGAGGCGTCACAAGTGTTTGAGTCGTCGCTGTGTAGAAAGAGGGGTCAATGTTTGTGAGGACCGAGTTTTTTGGGAGGACCGAGCGTCTGTGAGGGACAAGTGTTTGTGAGGACCAATTTCTTGTGAGGGCCGAGTGTTTGTGAGGACCGAGTGTTTGTGAGGACCGAGTTCTTGTGAGGACCGAGTGTTTGTGAGGACCGAGTGCTTGTGAGGACCGAGTGTTTGTGAGGACCGAGTGCTTGTGAGGACCGAGTTCTTGTGAGGACCGAGTGTTTGTGAGGGCCGAGTGTTTGTGAGACCGAGTTCTTGTGAGGACCGAGTGTTTGTGAGGACCGAGTGCTTGTGAGGACCGAGTGTTTGTGAGGACCGAGTTCTTGTGAGGACCGAGTGTTTGTGAGGACCGAGTTCTTGTGAGGACCGAAAGTGTTTGTGAGGGCCGAAAGTGTTTGTGAGACCGAAGTTCTTGTGAGGACCGAGTGTTTGTGAGGACCGAAGTTCTTGTGAGGACCGAAAGTGTTTGTGAGGGCCGAGTGTTTGTGAGGACCGAAGTGCTTGTGAGGACCGAAGTGTTTGTGAGGACCGAAGTGCTTGTGAGGACCGAAGTGTTTGTGAGGACCGAAGTGCTTGTGAGGACCGAGTGTTTGTGAGACGAGTGCTTGTGAGGACCGAGTGTTTGTGAGACCGAAGTTCTTGTGAGGGCGAGCGTTTATGAGCAGTGTTTGTGAGGACCGAGTGCTTGTGAGGACCGAAGTGTTTGTGAGGACCGAAGTGTCTTGTGAGGACCGAGTTCTGTGAGGCGAGTGTTTGTGAGGGCCGAGTGTTTGTGAGGACCGAGTGCTTGTGAGGACCGAGTGTTTGTGAGGACCGAGTTCTTGTGAGGACCGAGTGCTTGTGAGGACCGAGTTCTTGTGAGGACCGAGTGCTTGTGAGGGCTGAGTGCTGGTGAGGACAGAGGTAGTTGTAGCAGCAGACGCAGGCTGGCTGCTGTAATATTCCAGGGAGTTTTGAAAATGCTGAGCTGCTCTGTGGTATTTCACCGGCGGGGTGGAAAGTACGCTCGGGCTGAGGTGACGCCGTCCGTTTAACAGACGAGCAGCGAGACCGAAGGAGCCGGACAGAAAGGCAGCGTGAATGCGAGCGGGTAACACCATCGGCCTGGAAGCAAACTGTGACACTTCACATCAGGATGGGGAATAAAAAAGGTGCTGAAAATGGCACCGAGGCAGCAGATTTGAAAAATAAGTTAACCTCACAAAAGGCTGGATCCGCTCCATCCAGGGCATCTGAGCAAATATTCAAACCTGGCACTTTATCGATGAATAACTCCTCAGCTCAAGAGCCAACGCCTGCTGAGAGCTGCAACTGGATCTCCAAACACTGGACTCTGGATCACTGCCACCTTTGTTACTGGAGCTTAAATATGCTGCCTTTGTTACAGACGGCGTCTCGACACTGAAGGAAGTTTTTACTGCACATTTATCGAGCACGCTGTAAAAGCAAAGGCAGCAGCGCGTCGACATGTTGAGACTTGAACATTAAAGCTGCTTTCTTAAATGTTTTGGCGGCAGCAGAACTAGCTGACGCTGATAGGTGATGGTGTCCAACATGTCGGCCGAACGCAGCTTGTTTCCTCCTCCAGCAGCTTCAGAGCCACACGATGTGTTTGAGAGTCCAGGTTTCTGTTCGCTGTGTTTGGCCTCCAGCAGTTGTTGCCCCACTGTTGACTTCAGGGAAACCGGACGACTTTAGAACGGGTCTGGACGACGTAGCCAAAAATAAAAAGTTTCATACCTTCTGATATCGATAATTATCACAATAAGTATTAAATTTAAAGGCTGATTTTTGTTCCTGAGTGAAAGTTGAAGAACCCTGATGGTTAATTGTGGTTTAAACTTTTCTTTATGGTCCGAACACTTGAGGCCAAACAGCGGATCAACTCAGCAAATCTGAGGCAGAACATTCAAAACAATTATGATAAAATCTTTGTCAACAAAAATGCACGAGTAAAATTAAGTAAAACTTTTTTACAGTGCTCTTTCCTCAACAAAATAAACATCTTAATAAAAAAATAAGTCCTAATTCGTGATTCAAGTCTATAAAAAAAACATTTTTTGAACTTTTGTTATTGAAAAAAAAAATCACGATAATTATTCTTATTGTTTTATTGTCGAGCCCTAATTTAGAATCCAGTTTATAACCACAGTAACCATAATGAGCCCCCCCCCCAGCAGCCCGTGGAGGCCGACTGCAACCGGAGCTGAAGCGCAGTAATAGAGCGATGCCACGCGTCTGCGGCGCTGGTCAATATTTGTTCTGTGCTCATTTGGCTCGACGGCAGTTTCAGTTTCAGCTTGAAGGTTTCTGAACAAACCCCACGAATCTCAGAGTTTCAGCATTTTAACTTTAACTGGCAGGTGGCACATTTCAAAACTCAAATGAACCAGACCCCCCCCAACCCCGGCCCCGCTTCCCAGCTGCCTGTACTGAAGCCCACCTGGGCTGAGGTCAACCTACTTCACACCGGGTCTATAATGGTTCCCCGCGGGGCGCCAAATACAGCACCGAGCCAGCGCTCTCGCTGACCGCGCACACTGAACGCTCCTCACACAGTCTTTACAGCCAGTTTTCTGAATGGGCTCATCAGGGCGTGTAAACACCTGCACAGGCTGGTGTAAGGGGGGGGGGGGCTGTGATAAAGACATAAACTGAGTTAAACTGCGTCTCATTACATGTTCAGAGCTGAGGCAAAAATCTATCTGTATGTTCCCACTGCAGGTTCTAACGCTCTAAAACACAGAGAGCAAAGTGCTCAAATCCTTCGCTCAGCATTTTCTACAAACCAACAGTTTCTGTCAGCGTTTGAACAAACTGAAGTCGATCGGCTCCTCTGCAGAAAGTTTTCACACAGAGATTCACTTTGCCGTGCAGCTCTCAGGTCAGAGGGCGACATTCAGCAGGAGGGAAACTAAACACAGCAGAGCGTGAACGACGATGACGACGGTGATACTCACTGCCCGAGGAAGAGTCGTTGTTGAAGTCCAAGGCTTCCACGATCAACGTGTACGACCTCTGCACACAGAGAGAAAAATCAATCAGCTGACATTTCAAACAGAAAACAGAAATGTGCTGCTGCTGTTTTATTATTTACTGTACAGAACATTTGACTTTTTAAAAAGGTGCCACATGGACAAACAGGGTAAAAACAGAGAAGCACTCATCTCCCAATTCAATGAAATGTTGATTTCATCCATTACAGTTAAATCAGACAACATTTTATTTAACTCAGAATCCACGATGAGCAACAACAAAATTTTCCCTCATTGGTCCTAAAAAACTTTAAGCTTCAGCTCTAATAAAACATATTAAAGCTGTTTTATATTGGGAGAATTTCTTTTCACTTTTCTTTTTGCAATGCAAAAACTTAAAATAAGCAAAATTATCTGCCAACAGAACGAGAATATTTCAGTTGCTATTTAAGGCCAAAAAAAAACTTGAAACAACTTCAAAATTTTCCAACATAAAAGCCGCCTGGTGAGAAGAAATATCTTGTCAAGTACATTTTGCCTTCAGTTAACAGGTTTTAGTTTTTGCGGTGTGCGATCAGAGAGTGTTCCACCGGGCCGGGCGGACGAGCTGCTGAAAGAACGCCGGAGAACCTGCAGCCAAAGGTTCCAACATTTGTGTGTTTTGGGCTTCGAGCGGGTTTGCAGGGAGGCAAGAAGGGCCGGACGCTTCCAGACCCGAGCGTCTCTCAAACGTTACCCACCACTAAAGAACGCGTCTCCCAGCAGACGTTTTAAAATCAACAGCTTTTAATGAGAAGCTACAGAAACAGAAGCTGCAGGCGTCACTGAAACATCCTGAAGAGCGAGTGTCCACTCTGAGACTCTGTGTCTCTGAAGGCCGCTGTCGCTCTCACCGCTATCGAATGACAGGCCGACCACAGCCGGGCGAGAGAGTTATTGTGGTTTGAGGTCGCTCTCTGTAGTGACACACTCTCTCCAACAATCACACCTCATCCAAAGTCAGAGCTCCACGTCACCAGGACTAAAATAAGAGAGAGAGAGAGAGAGAGAGAGAGAGAGAGAGAGAGAGAGAGACACAGAGACACAGAGAGAGAGAGAGCGCTTTGAGTTTTAAACCTGGCGTCTGCAGCAGGACGTCTCGTCTGGTCTTCACTTCTTCAGGTGGTTGTTTGGGGTCTGACTTGGTTTAAATGTTAAGACTTAAGTTCAGAAAGTTTCTGCGGCTCCACAAGACGAATTTTGTTTTTGGCAGAACAGACAGTCCATCCCAGTCAGCACCTCGTTTCACCTGTATGATGACTCAGCGCACGTCAAACTGATCTTCTAACTACAGTCCTACATCATTTAGGGAGCGATCAACCTCTTCTGTCCTTTAGGGACGAGGACATGTTGGATGTCGTGTTCATATATTTGTTGGTTGATGAGTAACAAGAAACAACAGTGCAGAACTTGTGAAGCCGTGTTCAGACAAAGTGTTTAAGCCACAAATAATAAATTATAAATGTCAGGGCAAGTCCAACAAACCCAACGATAAAGCTGCAACGACTAGTTGACAAGTTGTCAACAATTAGATGAATCAGCAACTATTTAAATAACTGATTAATCGCTTTGAAGACAAAAACGGACAAATTCTCTGATTGGAGCTTCTTAAAAGTGAATATTTCCAGGTTTCTTTGCTCCTCTGTGGCAGGAAACTGAATATCTTTGGGTTTTGGACGAGAGAGACGTTTGTTCACAAATTTGTGGACATAACGAGAAAAAAATTCACAGATTAAATCGACAGTGAAAATAATTATTAGATGCAGTAAAATGTCCCCGTTTTTAAGTCCCACATACTAAATGCCAAGTGAAGCCCGACAAGGTGTTTGATCTCCTTTTTAAAAACCCAAATATCATCTCAGCCCCTAAAACCAGGTTCTGCTGTGGTTCTACTGCCAGTTCCAAGCTGCTTTCTCTTCTCCTGATAAAAAAGGTATTTTCACCACGCTGGCGTGAGGAGGGTTCGGCACTGACCCCGGAGCCGAGCGGGTCCGAGTGGAAAACCCGGTGACATCACGCGAAGGTCCCTCTGTTTGTCGCAGCCACAGATTTAAACCTTAAATTGCTCCAAATGTGCCCGAACCTCCACCCGGGTGGTCTGACATCACTCTGACCACATTTATCAAACCCTGCTGATGTTGGCGTGGATCCGCAGCAGCTAGATAAACTCTCTCCTACCAGCACTCGGCTCTGCAGGAAACCGCAGTCCGACCGTGTTTACAGATTAGCGGTTAGCTGCGGCTGTGATGTCAGGCTGTCGAGCGCTCAGAGCCGCTGACAGGACGGCTGGACCATAACGAGCCGTAACCAACGCCACACGGGGGGGGGTCGCTCGTGTCTGACGTGTTTCACATGGTCTCTGCTTCCACTGAAGCTCCGTGATGGATTCACACACCGACAGGCTTTATGTTCGGCCTCGACTCGTCCTCCACGTGTGGGAAACGGTTCTGGGAGGCGGTTTTGTGTTTGGTGTTATGTTTCAGTGTTTATCTCCACCTCAGTGACTCGCAGGCGTCGTCATCTGGCACAAACCCCGGTGAACAAACACATCGAAAACTGGTTCTGTATTTATCGAGCGCCAACATCCGGGGCTGACAAATGAATCCAGCTGTGAAGATCCAAAAATCAGCGGAGCCAACGTTGAAATGTCCAACTTTACAAATCAGCACATCTGGTCTCTAGAGACAATTTCACCTTTCTTGGCAACTGTACAGGTGAATTTCTTCATTTCTCACCCTTCGAAATTATATCACGGCTTAAGGTTTTGCCTAATTAAGGCCGCGGTCGCTTTGAGTGACAGGTGGGCGTCGTCTCAGGTGGGCGGGTTCAGCAGCCGGGCTTCATTCAGCTCCACCCTAGTTTGGATGAGCCAGCGTCAGACAGGATGGAGACGGCCGCCCACACTGTGGCCTGTGGACAAATACTGAGACTGTTTAAAAGAGTTTATCACAACTTCATTTTGGGAGTTTTGTCCATAATTTCCATCAGTAACAATCATCATCATCATAAATCTACATGGCAACATCACTAAAAGACGTCCGGTGGGCCGTCGGACGATCAGACCGGTCGGTTTATTCACCTTATCAGGTGAAAGTGAGTCACCTGAAATGTCGCTAACAAACACTGGTGAGCAAAAAAAGCTGCAGTAATTACAGCAGGTCAAAGGCAGGACGCGAGTCTGGAGTAGAGCTGCAACGATTAACCGATAAATCCGTCAGTCGGTCGTAAGAACATCAGAAGAAGCTGATTCATCTTCTTAAATGCTGCTTTTTTGTGTCATTTCTGAAAGTAAAGTCAAAGCGTAAAGAGAGTCTTTGTGTTTTGGACTGTTGGTTGAAGAAAAGAAGCAATTTGAAGACGTCACTTCACCAAACTTGTGATGAGCATTTTTCACAAATTCTTTTATAGACCAAACGATTAGTCGATTAGTCGATTAGTCGTGAGAAGAGTCGACAGATTAGTCGGTAATGAAAATAATTGTTCGTTAGTTGCAGCTCCAGTCTGGAAACTGGATGTTTGCAGCAGACAGTCTGGGTCCTGATTTTATAGTTAGTTTAATAATAAGTTCATCACCTGTTGGTTTGTTTCCAGCCATCGTCCGACTCTTTATTTATTACGCTGCTTATGAACGTGGCAACATGCTGAAAGTGATTTTCAGTGCTGCTTTGGTGTCACTGAAGTTCAGACCTGCTGAACTTTTGTCCACCTTGATGGCTACGAACCCAAGCGGGTCTGAGCTCCAGCAGCAGAGTGTAAACACAGGTTTGGTTCAGCGTGTGCGTTTCAAGTTTCCTTTACTTTATCCAACAGATTTTATTTTCTTACTGACAAGAAGCTGAATCTAAGTAAAACTAAAAGCAAAATCAGAACCAAACTCAACCTCGGGCCAAAAAAAAAAATGAATCTGAAGCCCCGTCGTGTCTCCAGCGCACCACACAGCTGTTTACCCCAACGCCACATTACGGTCTCTAATCCAGAACCGGGCCAACGTGCCGAAGCTGTGACTCGCAGCAACTCTTGCAACATCCTTGCGTCACTTCTCTGGCTGAAACCAGATCTGGGCGTCGGGCTGATGCCTCTTGACGCCGCAGGAAAAACACGCGAGTTGCCCACCGAGCACAGTGGGTGGCACCCCAAACACATTTTAGCAGATAATTAAATTTCAAGACGAGGGAGCGGGAACGAGAACCTGACAGCTGGGTCACCTGCCAGCAGGTTCCACTCACGGCCTGCCAACACATCTAGCAGCGTTCGGCTGCAGGCTGCCGCTGATTTCCCATCACTCCCTGACACTTTGACTGTTTGATTGAGGAGGTGGAACTGCTTTCTCAGCCTGCAGGCGCAGTGTGGGAAAATAGTTTGTGAGCAGTCAAGAGCGAGGCGACATGTGGAGGCATGTCCAGGCGGGGGAGGAGGGAGGGAGGGCGGCTGCTCCGAACTCGCCCGAAAAATAAATAAAAACTTCCTCTGTTCGTGTTCTGTTTGCTGGTTTACCCGCCTCGCCCAGGCTGACTGACAGCATGATGAGGACACGAGGCGGCGAGAAGCAGGAGCGATCAGGGCAGCACTGAAGAAAGAAAAGCTCTGGGTCTCTTAACCTATCAGATCCATCCGGTTTGACCTCTTTGAGCTCCCGAACAGCAGCACAAACCCCCAAAGAGATTCAGTTTAACGTGACAGAAAAGCAGAGAAGCTGCAAACAGAACGAGACGCTCGTTTCTGGAAAAAGGTTAAAATCATCTGTATTTATTCACAGACGTTTGTTAACGAGACTTTTACCTTATTAGTAAATTATCCCCTCAGTCTTTCCGTCCAGGCTTCCGAGGAAGGTTAAAACCAGCTGTCAGTTTTGACACAGAGACCTCCTCCCTCCGTTCTTGCAGAGACGTCACCCATCAGTCTCGTTCGGTCGTGTACTGAAGCGACGTCGCTGTGCGGTAACGGAGATGATGACAACACTGTGACGAACTCAGTCAAAACCAGACTGACGGATCTCTGGACCAAATCTGTGAGAACCAAAGGTCGAGGAGGTCGAGCGGAAAGAACAGGAAGTAGGAAGCAAGGATGGGAAACCGATCACAGAGCAACTGGATGTTTCCAGCGTCCGTCCGCAGCCCAGGAACGTCCACGTTTGGTCGGGTACATCTGGACCCTCGGAGCCTGGCACAACGGGGAAAACCATCCCAGCAGGCCTTTGTGCTCCCTCTCACCCCATAATTCACTGGGGCAGTGACCAGTCAGGCTAAGCTCTCCTTTCTCCCCATCCTCCCCTCGTCGAGGGGCGTCACTGTGAGGGCTCAGACCAGGACTGGGACGATACCAGAACAAGAGGTTTTAACTCTACTTTGAAGGACGCTGAAACATCTGCGCGGGGGCTCTGGGAAGATCTCCAGCATATAACGCTTTAAATGTCCGGTGAAAGGAAACACGAAGCTCAGCTGGCAGGTAACAATTCAAAATCTAAAGATGTATTGTGATACAATGCGGTAGCTTTTTTCAGCCCAAATTCTTTATTTACTTTGCATGTTTTCTTTTTGTGCAAATAAACTTTTCTCAAAGCATTTTCTCTTGTTTCATTTCTATTTTTTTTACCATTTTTAACACATCGTGGTGGTCGAGTCTGTTACAGGAGAATGGAAACGTGTTTGTGAAGTCAGGATGCGGCAACAGGACAGAAGAGGACAGAGAGACGTCCTCTGGTTTGGCATTTAACATCCCTCCGACTGAACTAAGCGGAGCGCGAGTCGCCGCCGATCTTCAGGAAAATGCAAAAACGTCACTCTGCCTTTACCTGAAACCGATTTTAGCCGCTGCAGCTTCAGAGTCGGCCACGTTCGACCCCTCTGGATGACTGGAATGCCGTCATCAGGTCAACCCGGGTCCAACTCTTTGATTTACAACCAAACACCTGCAAAGCTGATTACATTTCCCATCATCCTCAGCTGCACGCTGCCTGCTAAACCTGCTAAACAAGGTTAGCATTTAGCTGAGAGCACAGCTGGGTCTAAGCACGATTAAGTAAAACTCCTCATTAAATCTGATCCAGTCTCATTTCACACAGCAGCTGATCTTTAATCAATGCATGTTTATTATTTTATTGTTTAAATTTGGATAATTAGGATGGATATTTGCTGGCTGATTATTTGTTCTCCAGTTCAATTTAGGTCACTACAGACACAGACTGTTGGGAAACCAGTCATCCATCCAGCTCAGCCCGGCACGGATGACTGGTTACTGTGGGGGTGTGTTTTCGGGGTGGTCCGGTTAGGACAACATCATTTGCACCAACACAAACCTCAGCGTTTAACAGTTTGTGTTTTTGAGGAGCAGAGGCCTGAAACTAGCAGCCGGACTGAGATACAGAGTTTAATTCACTGCTGCAGGCGAACACACCCTGAAACCTGCAGACAACTTCAACACCAGCTCAACTGAAAAACAAAACAACGAACAAAACTTTGTGTCACTCAGGAATTTGACTCCACAGCTCCTCCCCCTAAGATCAGTTTGAAGGTTACTGTGAATGTTCATCAGGTAACGACTGACGAGACAAAACCGAGCTGGACATCAGAGTCAGAGGCTCCTGTTAAAGGAGTTTGACAACATGCTGCATCACTAACTTTGCTGTGCTGGTTGCTGTTCATGTTCCTAAACCACCTCCACTACCGTCTCACTCACGGTGCACAATCCACCACCCCACAATCCGACCCCCACCCCCACCCCGGCATTGTCCCATGAGCCTCGGCTGCAGCCCGGCCAGGTCCCCGCCCTTTGTTCCCGCAGTGGCCTCCTGAGAGAAACCAAAGAAAAAGCAAAGAAAGAAAGAAAAAGGGTGAAATTGAAAAAAGGTGCCACAACAAAAGGTTTTAGGACACAAAGAGAAAGACAAGACGGCAGCAGGAGAACAAGCAACTTAAAAACTACTGAGAAAATGGAGGTGGGGGGGGGGGCAGCGGTGAAGTCTCGGGTGAAATGCTGCAGGTTTGGATCGACACATCCTGAGCACCAATGAACACGACTGACGCACGCAGACAGGCTGTTTGGGACTGAGGACAACAACACAGAGCGTCTCCCCGCCAGACGACCACCGCAGCTTCATTTAACACGCCAGTCACCAGGGGCAGCGGCAGGAATGTCCTGCAGCCGGCCGAGCAGAGCCGCCGCCGCCGACTGCCCTTTACCGCCCGCCACGCTGGGAGGTCAGCGGAGACAACCGCACAACCAGGCAGGAAACACAGAGGAAACACTCGGCGTGCTCTCCTCAGGAAACGCCAGCAGCCGCTGATGAGCACAAGAAACCTCAGCCGGTGTCTGACGAGCACCGCAGAGATCTGGACTCACACGGATCTGGACCCAGAGGCCAATCAGAGCGAGAAACCAAGCGGCTTACAATGTGCTGCTCGACAGAACTAAAATCTCTGAGTAGCTCGTGACTATCAGCCAGTCAAATAATTGTTGCTTACAAGTGAACTTTATGACTCAGCATCTCATTACAACTTTTCACAACTCAGAAACACAAATAATCAGAAGAATAAAAATGTGAAAATATTGTTAAAAGAATCAACAGACATGTTACATAACAAGGAATCTGACAACACGTCTGAGTTAAAGCAATAAAAACATCAAACCACTGCAGAGCTGCAGGTAACAGTTTGAGGAAAAGTGACTGAGGCAGTGAGCCTGAGGTAAAGGACGTGTGGTCACCTACTGAGCAACACAAACATCCAACATAACCGCTGACGAACTGATTTACCATCGAAGATCTGCATGAAAACGTGTTTATCTGTGCAGTTTTTAAAAAAAAGTCTCCCTTCTTTCAAACTCAGCCAGTCCAGCAGGTGGCGTTGTAAAAGTCACTTTGTCAGCTACAGTTCAGCTCTTCACTTTAGCCAGCCGGCTCCTGGGGAAGGGGATCAGCAGAGGCCCCACGATACGGCATTATTACGATACTTAAGTCACAATACGGCATTATTACGATACTTAAGTCAGGATATGGCATTATTACGATACTTAAGTCAGGATATGGTATTATTACGATACTTAAGTCAGGATATGGTATTATTACGATACTTAAGTCAGGATATGGTATTATTACGATACTTAAGTCACAATACGGTATTATTACGATACTTAAGTCACGATATGGTATTATTACGATACTTAAGTCACGATACGGTATTATTACGATACTTAAGTCAGGATACGGTGTTATTACGATACTTAAGTCAGGATACGGTATTATTACGATACTTAAGTCAGGATACGGTATTATTACGATACTTAAGTCAGGATACGGTATTATTACGATACTTAAGTCAGCGATCATACGGTATTATTACGATACTCTAAGTCAGCGATACGGTATTATTACGATACTTAAGTCACAATATGGTGTTATTACGATACTTAAGTCAGGATATGGTATTATTACGATACTTAAGTCAGGATACGGTATTATTACGATACTTAAGTCAGGATACTGGTATTATTACGATACTTAAGTCAGGATACGGTGTTATTACGATACTTAAGTCAGGATACGGTGTTATTACGATACTTAAGTCAGGATACGGTGTTATTACGATTCTAAACACAGCGGCATGTGTTGGAATTTACTACCAACTTCACATTGTTTCCCCAAAGGAGAAAAAAGCAGCTGCTTTTATTATTATTGTACCAAAAAGTAAAATTCTCATGTTCAAATTATACAATAAAGGATCGATACTCGGCGTCCGTGAATCGATGCAACGGTTCACGGACGCGAATCGTCATTGTACATTAGAGGTCGACCGATACGGCTTTCTCAACGGTTGATGCTGATATTTAGTGAGCAGGGCTGAGACGTAATGCCGATATCAAAGCAGAAGATATAGGCTGAAAATAAATAACATTTACACAAAGGGTTAATGGTCTCAGATGTCGGGATGCTGCAGAGCTGATGTTTGACTGGTTCCTCCTGAAGCCGCTGAACAACTCTGCTTTTTGTATTTCCAAGCTCTCAGCTGTAAACTGCCTCTTTTTATCCACAAGTTCCCTCTGCTGAAGGTAAAACATCACGAGCGGAGTGATGATGCTGCTGTGCTGATGATGCAACACCACGTCAGCCAACAGCAGAACTTCAGCTGTCTTTGAACATCAAACCTTTATCCTGCATGAAGCATCTAAATCCCTCCCACATCCAGGCCCTCAGAACTCACCGGCCACGCGAAGCTGAACGGCAGCACGATCCTGGCTTTGTCGCTCTTGGCGCTGCGCACAGAGAAGGTGTTCCCGCCGAAGCACGGGCGTGGAGGCGGCGCCGAAGCTGCAGGGCCCGGCCGAGGAGATCTTCAGCTGGTACTCCTTCAGGCACACCCGGAAGTAGGTGTCGCATTCATCCGCGGCGCAGCGGCGATCCGTGGCGTCCCTGGATCCGTCGCAGCAGGCGCCGGTCTGAAGCTGCCCGTTAACGTTCTGCATCGACAAAATCTGAAGCTCAAAGTGTCCCGAAGCTGAAGAGACCTGCAGAGAGGGCCGACAGGTGAGATCACAGCAGGTAGACCAACAAGTGACAGCAACAAGCAGAGTACAGGGATCCGAAGCCAGTTACCAATCAGACCAGTAGGGTCCTGTCATACTGGTCCAGGTCCTGGTCTGTGTGACATAATATCAGCAGAAATAAATGGCTGATGGTGAAAAGCGTCGTGTGATGATGGAACTCTAAGTCGCTTTAACCTCTTAACAAAGTGGAATTAAAGTGAAACTCTGCGACTTGAGCGTTCAAGACGTCCTGACCTTTAAGGTCCAGCTGAAGAAATGCAACAGCCTACATTTCCCATAAAGCACCTTGGCTTCAGACTTCCCCTACCTGGGGAACGACCACGTCTTTTAAACTCTACGTCCGCGGTTTGAAATGCAGACGTTGGCCCAATCCCAGTCTCTGAACCCTGAACTCGCACAGACTCTCAGAAATATTTTGGGTCTCGGAGTTTTTATTTCACATTTTTCACTTTCTTCACAGACGAGGAGCAGAAGGGACCGATGGTCTGATCTCAGCGTATTCCAAGAATTTCTTTCAAATTATAGAGCTGCAACAATTAATCAATTAGCTGTCGACTATTAAATTAATCTGCAACTATTTTGATTTAATCATTTGAATCATTTTTTAAGAAAAAAAAGTCAGAATTCTCTGATTCAGCTTCTTAAATTTAAACCTTTCCTGATTTCTTTCCTCCTCTGTGACAGTAAACTGAACATCTTTGGGTTGTTGTGGACAAGAGCAGACGTTTGAGGACGTCCTCTCGGGCTCCGGGAAACAATTTGCTGACATTTTAAAGATCAAACATCTGATCGATTAGTTGAGAATAAAAATCTACAGAAATGAATCATTAGTTGCAGCATTAACACGTAAACTTACATGTTAACTTATTTTTTCTTGTAGTTGCTCCGTCCTTGTTTGTTTACCTTTTATTTTTAATGCCACCTTCCCCAGTTAACCCCGTGTTTAAGGTCACAACGCTATGAACTGTGGGTAATTCCCTCAGGCACAGTCTGCAGAGAGACTCTCGTGCACCTGATGATTTGACAGCGGGACGGCCCTGAACCCTGAGCCCTGAGCCCTGAGCCCCGAGCCCTGAACCCTGAGCCCTGAGTGTGGAAACTTGAATTCAGCTTTTGTCTTAAAGCCCGAGCTGAGGTAACCCAGATTACATCACTATGACATCATCAGAGGACACAGGTTGAGTCTCGCTCTGCATGACGAGTGAAGTGTTGGTGCGACGGAGCAGCTGCATGAGGTCACTGAGTGAAACGTTTTTTGACCTAAAGAACCTGAATCATTTCTATAGCTTTGTAAACTTTGGGATCGTCACTACAGTTTAAAAATAAAGTTATTCAAAGTTGAACCAAACTAACGCAAAGTAAAGCCGTCAGATATCTGCAGACTGCAGCTTCTTAAATGTGAGGATTTGCTGCTTTTTCTTAATTTAGAGGGTCAGAAAAGTGCAAATTCTTCACCTGGATGCTTTTCCTGCTTCACACGAACGCTCAGTGCAGGAAATGTTTAAAGATAAAATATATATATAAGCAGAAAACCAGGTGAAAAGTTTGTTGCACACAGTTGTTGAATGAAGCGCCTGAACTGACAGAGCAGGAAACACCGAACGCAGTCCATGTGATCCAAAGCTGATCAAAACATCATGCAGTTTATCTCCCAAAGCAGCAAGATGAGTTATTATGAACATTAACAGTCACTGATTAAAAAGCCTGAGGAGCAGGTTTGGTTTGTAAAGCATCAAAAATCTGTTTTTCCTTCATCTCTCTTGTTCCAGATGAATTCAGCTTTGTTTTTTAAAACGTTTTCAATAACTAACTTAAGGAACTTTCCAAAGCGAGTTCAGCAGTGATTTTCCTCCTGCAACAGCAGCCTGAGGAGCATTATGACTTTTTCTCTCTTAACAGTGAGTTATTCCAGGCTCTGTAGCCTCAATCATTAATGCCAACGGTTGAAAATAAAAGCTTCCAGCTCACTTTTACAACTCGACACAACAACTGTACTCAAACGTATCGGCTCATTTCTGCAGCTGTCAGGAGGATAAGTGAACAGAATTGTCTCCAGAACGTGACAGAAAGGTTTGCTCCACGTTTCAGTCTCTCTGCCCAGAAAACTCAGCCAGCTGCAGTTCAAGACAAACTTAAACAGCCTAAATATTAGCGGGAGTCTGGTGTACCTGGATGCGGGCGGACAGCAGCAGGAGCTGCAGGCAGACGGCAGCGGGGAGGAGGACGGAGCTCCGGGTGAGGGTCATGCTGGAGGCGGGCTGCTGCCTGGCGGCTCTCGGGGCTCAGTGGTAGTCTGCGCGACCCTCCGCTCCGGGTGTAGGCTCCTCCGGATGGGACATGCACGGGCGGACACAGCGCTGCAGCTTCGCTTCTTAAAAAGATCCCGGCAGCGCAGATCCGTCCTGCAGGGAAACCTTTTGTCTGCTATTGTCCTGTCCTTTATTACCTCTCCCGAGGAAAACTGCGTGCACAGAGCGCGAGCAGCACTTTGGTCCGGACCCGGAGGAGGCTGGGTAATATCAACCAGCAACAGGGCGTGGCCTTGGCGCAGACCCCGCCCACCGCTGACTATTAATGAGCAGCGGTTTGTTTACGGTCGGTTCACATGGAGGTGCAGAAGTGCCTTCACACATGGAGGCTAAAACCCCAAAACTGACATGAGAGGAGTTTGACGTCTGAATGATAATTGTAGAAACAGAAGAAGAAGAAAGTAAAGTCCTGCCGGCGGTTACTGTTTAAATTATTATTTAAATTCTGCACTTATTTCTGATATTTTCTGGAGTTTGTAGTCATGCTGCAAAAGTATGGCGGCTCAGAAACGCCAAAACAAAACATTTCATTGAGACCAAAACTTTTCTTCACTCAAAGCACAAAATCCATAATATACAGAACTCCGGAGTATTTTTCCAAATTAACTCTGCACACATCTTTTTTTTCTTATATATCTATACCAAGTTTTTGTTTTCAAGACCTCAAATTAATTATATCATTATCACAGGAAAGTTTCTTTTTCTTGAGATCCTGAGAAAATGATCCTGTTATCTTGAGAAAACAACATTTGTCATTTTGAGAAAACAAACTAAATTAACTTGTTTTCACAGGAAAACCGAATAAATAAATTGTATGAATGTTTGGCCTCTTAGGGCTTCTGTACTTTTCCTATATTGTGTGTTATGTTCTGGGTTGATGTACATTAGGAAATCATAAATTAGATAATATTGTGCAAACGGATCATCTTTCAGGCTTCGGGGGAATAAATGTGCAAAATCAAAACTACATGTTCAAAAGAAATTAACAAACCGTGAGCATATGTAAAAAGTTTTTTCTTTTGTGCTTATTTGTCAAAAACTGTATTTTTGTAGTAGTTTGTTTGGTTAATTGGTTTATTTTGTGGTAAGTTAATAATTCTAAGATCACCTGTGTTGTCGTTTCCCATTAAAACCTCTCTGCCTACACTTCATGGACAAAAAGAAAAACTTATCCCAGAGCTGTGCTTTTATTTTGAAAGTGAACAACTTTCAAAATAAAAAGCCCTCTGCTGTGTTACAACCATTGACTGTATATAAGAAATGAGACGTAGTCAAGGTGACGTCACCCGTTGGTTTGTGGACCGCCGTTTAGAAGCCTCGAGTTTGGCCGATAGGGCGCCGCCATGTCGAGTTTTTGCAACCAGGAAGTGACGATACGGCGGCGCTAACGGCCGTGTGCGGAGCTAGCTAGCTAGCTTAGCTAGGTGCAGCTGTAACTCAGGTTAACTGTCATTTTAACAGGCTGATAAGTTTGTCCAGAGAACAACAGTCTGAAAACTAAATGTTCTCACCAGAGAAAGTGAACAGCCGACTCCTGATAAGCTTTTTCAACGGCGCTGGTTAAATTTACACAGCGCCGAGGGTACGAGTCGGCTCTAGCCTTGTCAATCCCAGATAATCCCGCCCTAAAGCCTCCCCTGCTTCCTGGTCTCTGTTCCTCTAAACTGGACCATAATTTACTAAATGAACATCATGCTGTGTTGAAGAAGACTTGAAACTAGCGACTGAGACCATAAACTCATCAGGAAAGTGTTTACTGGGGTAATTATTCAGCTGAGAAGGAGAAACATTTTCCCATTATTTCTAATGGAGCCGGACTTCTTTTTGCAACCAGAAGAGTCGCCCCCTGCTGGATTTTCAACAGAATGCAGGTTTCAGGGACTTCAGCATCGGCTTCATATTGTAGACCGGAAGCTTCCCGCTTAGTTATAAGTCGTCAACAGATTCCTTCAGTTCCTGTCAAAATAACCACCTGATGACGTCCCATCACCATCATCTAGGTTGGCAATGTCACTTCCATGAATGCTGTTTTACTCATTTTCTTAGTTATTTCTTAGTTATTTATCACATTTTTTCTTTATTTTATGTGTTTTTAAGGCTTACTGTATTGTTATTTCTCATTCTGGACTTTTTATCTCCAGAAGTTCCCTAAAACTTATAATTATAATTTTCAATATTTGTCTGAGCAGCAGCAGAAGAAGTTTCCAGAACAGTGCCAGCTGCAAACGGCACAACCCTTATTGCATTTCTGATTTGACAGTGCACTCATGTTTAAGAGACATCCTTTAAATTTTATGTTTATTTCTATGTATTTATGTATTTAAAGGCAGCTAAAGGGGAGGTCGCTCAGTGTGCGGAGGGTGAAAAATGCAGCTCTGTATAATATAAAACATGAGATCGGGACAAAAGATTATGTAAATCCAGAGCAAAACGTCTAAACGTGGGGAGTGGAGGAATGAAAGGAGGGAGGAGGGAGGGGCTGGTGGGAGGAGGGGAGGTGGTTGAGGTGTCTTCATGAAATAGAGCCTGAGCGACAGAACAAAGGTGGCCTCCTCTTTATTCTCAAATTAGAGCAGCTGGGCTCTTTTCCCTGGAGGAGCCCCATGAATAGATTATTGGACCGCTATCACTGAAAAGGGAGACAAAACCCCCAAACCTCCCCTCACCCTAACCACCAGCCCTGCCCCCCTCTGCTGCTGTGACGATCAGGCAGACTCCTGACCCCCCGAAATCACAAGAACCCGATCCGCATCAATTCTGAAACCACGTGCACAAATATAGTGAGTGCTGTTATGCTGTTATCATCCAATATGTACTGTTGTGTTACAATTTACAGATGTGATTATATTAAAAATGTAGTGCAAATGTGAGGATGTATGAACAGCAATGCATTATGGGAAGTATGCTGAGTATAATAGCAACATTCACACATCAGGTTAGACAGTTGGTTAAGTACAGTAACATTATTAAACAGTGCAGGAGGTCAGCGTGTGCAGAAACAGATATTCACTGACTGAGTTACATGTTTATTTGTTGAAAGAAAGAAATATGTGATAAGATTCTTCGTCTGCTTCTCTCAGACAGGTTTGGGCTTCTGACCCCAGCGACACCTGATGATGATGCTCTCTGGGAAGTTACACATTTTTGAGCTCAGGGTTGTGGGCTGTCCCACAAACCAGTAAAATCCAACGTATATCAAAGTCTCAATGAGCCCATGTTTCTCTCTGAACTGACAGAGGTGACTTTTAGGAAAATAAATCAAAACTTTCCCCTCTCGTACAAACCAGGTCTGTATAACAGTAACGGAGCGATGGACTCAACGTGTTGAATATTTAACAAGTAAATCATCCTGCAACAAATTCGGTTTTTGGTTTAAAGCACAATGACGACCATCGATATCCAGTAAATCAGAGACGGGGACTCGAACTTAAGTCGCACACACAGTGACGTCAGACTCGACTTAAGACTCGACTTAAGACTCGACTTAAGACTCGACTTAAGACTCGACTTCAGACTCGACTTCAGACTCGACTTAAGACTCGACTTAAGACTCGACTTAAGACTCGACTTAAGACTCGACTTCAGACGGGACCCGTGAACTATGTTTATGTTTTAGGAAACTTGTGATGAGCTTGCTGTTATTCCCTCCCTCGTTACTTATAACCTGCCTACGTAACATGTAGCATCTGCTGCTACACGTGAGAGAGGACAACAAACAGCTGCTGAGCCGTTCATCATAAACTTTGGCTTTAAAACTTCATACAACAAGAACCAAACAAAGAAGACCTGAACGCAACATAGGTTAGTAACCTGAGGTCAGTGAACACGTTCAGCTCAGCTTCGGCCAGCTAACGTTAGCTCGCTTCTTGCTTCAGCTCCGACCTACGAGAGGTTTACTCTGACTGTCGTTCGTTATGAAAAGATGATTGAGCGTTTGTTTGCTCGCCAAACTTGTGGTGGTCGATTAACGTAATCATTTATGTCCCGCTGGCTGCAAACAGGTTGCAGGTTTATTGTCGATCATGTAGCGTTACAGTTTTATTTACCGGCCTAACGTTACTCTGGTTTGAGAGTCTGGTAGAAGTGTTGACTTTCAGTATTTAATAAGCTGTCATTAATTGCGTAATTAATTGCTTTGCACATTACGTGGTTGTACAAGCTGACAGGTCTCTACAGTTAAACAGCCGTGAACTTGTTGGTGTTTTCGCTCAAAGACTTTGAGTGTTTTTGCTTCATCAAAGTTGACCGGAGCGTTTTGCTCCTAAAAATGTCTTGTTCAGCGTGAGGTTGTTGTTAGCGACTCTCTCAGGAGTTGGTTCATTTTGTTTTAAGCCTGTTTGCTGCCAAAATTAGCATCACAGCTAATATCACAGTTAATGTAAATTACAGATGAGGCTTGCTAACCAAGCTAGCTAGCTTCAGCCTCTCATCCAAATATGGTCATGTCTGGTTCCAAAAAACAAGATGGCGACAGCCAAAATGCCAAACTGAAGGTTTTCAGTAGTCCACAAACCAACGGGTGACACCACAGCGGCTGCACCCGCTTCTTTTAAACCGTCTATGGTTTAGCCTAAAAGTGAGCAAGAAAAAGCAGAGCCGTGGATCAGGAAGTCGAGTCTTTATCTGCTGTGGAGAAAAGTCAGTTTATAACTGCAGACTGTGGAAACCAAAACAAAGAGTCACATTTTTATACTGTGTTCTGTTGACGGCCATAATCTGAAGTAATGTGGAGTATTTCTTTAAGGTGGAATTTACCGGTAATGACTCTGAGGCGTCATCCACCAGTTGGATTCCCAGTTATCTCCCACTCCAACACTCCTTCTGTCCCGCTTTACAGTACTGGTGAATCAGAGCACATCCCTCATGTCATTCACCACAAACTCCCACAACCAAACTGTGAGTCACGAAATCTGCTTAGACATTCACATGGGAACATTTTACCTGGTTTATCTGGTTTATATGGTTTGTTAGGCTGAAACCTCTAGAGGCAGATGAAGTCAGGTGATCGGCAGTAGGGTTTCTTTGTTCCACTGTGTTCACCTCTGCCGGCCGAGCAGACTAACTTCCGGTTTACGTGAATGGGGGTAAAAGTGTAAACGTGCGGCTGGTGTAGCCTTTTCAAATGTCACCGAGCGAACGGATCACAGTCTGATAGCGAAACGAGTCATTTTGCTCGAGTTGTGACGGTCAAATATATCGATCCACCGTGTTACAGACGCCGTTTTGGTCGCAAGTAAAAGTCACTATAAAGCACGGGCACTTGGTGAGGTGGCATGGCGAGGCTACCCAGCCGACCAATCACAGAGCTTACGGTCCGCGTCGACTGGACATGTAGTTACGTTTTTGAGGAGGTGCAGGTCAGGCGACTTTTTGACGCAAAAGTAAAAAATTGCACTTAAATCGGCCACAAAGAGCGACAAAGTCCACGTAAGGGGGGGGGGGGGGGACTCAAGTAAACTCAGGACATTAACTCGCCGACGTTCAAGTCCCGTGTGAATGAAAGTCAATGTAATTTATGTAATGTACCTATTTTAACACAAACCAGGACCTTTTCCTAAATCGTTACGTAATCAGGATACCAACAAAATGTAACTGTGTTCTGTTACAGTTCAGAAAAAATAGACGTAATCAGATTACAGGTACATTTTGTAAAATCTGGGATTACTCATAGGGATTACTTTAAGCAGAAAGTTTGCATGAAACAGAAAACGCTGTGCTGTTTGCCTCCATTTATGTTTTTTATATACAGCCTATGGTAAAAACCCAAACCTGTTTGAAAGACAAACAGCTGTTCAGTGCTGCACGAGCAGTCTGACTAGATTTAGCAAAGGAAGCAGGCCTAACGTGCTCCAGCACTGCGCACCAGGCTCAATAATCCACCGGTGCTCATGGAAAATCCTTTGCAAAAGTCTTTCCAATCCAATCGTATCAAAGCATTTCTTTTTGCCTATTTAGAGTTTCTAAGTTAATAAAACACAGTTCCCATCCTTTTCTTGTGCTCTCGCTCTCACACATTGTTTGTTATCGTAGCTGCGTGTTCAGCTCTGACGGTCTGAAGAGCCTGAGTGCATCTGTTCACACTGCAGAGGCCATCATGACGTCCTTTGGCATCAACCTTAACACTTTCCTGAAAACATGCTTTAAGTGCGGTTGCCGGGTCCCCGGGGGGTTGCAGCCCCCCCCTGCGGCAGGCGTCCCTTATTTTTCTGTACTGAAAGTGGCCCCAGTTTGAAGGCAGAGCAGAACCCCCCGCCCCCCGCCGCTAACAATGGAAACTCATACAGAATATGAACACATTTAATGGTGAGTCTGCTTCTTCTTGAGCGGGGGATTTTTCCTCTGTAACTGTTTTCTGACATTATTTAGTTTCTCTGAAATATTTGTTTCACTCTGACCTTTGACCCTGGACCTTTTTCTACTTGTTGTTTTGTTAGTTAATGAAGTAAACATCAGCCAGCTGCCTCCCTGCCTGTATGTTTTCCTGGATCAGACGGGCGTTGTAGTATAAAAGTCCTGTGAATGAACAACCAGCTCTGCGAGGTCAGCTCCTCGTTCTGTGTGAACACTTCCCACTCTTCTCTTCCTCTCTGGCCTCCTCTGTCTCTGACCGCGAGGTCGACGGCGTGGGGAGGGAGAGTTTCGAAACAAACCGTCTCTGAAACCTCGAAACAACCACAAAGGTTAATCAGTGGCCCTGCTGCTTCACCAAAATACCCGTCTGATGTAACCACAGCGAGCAGAAAACTCAGCTTCTAGGAAACAGTTTGTCCAGCTGAGACGAACGTGTCCTACTTTTCCTTAAATTTATTCTTGATATGCTGCTTGTTTGTTATTTATTTTGTTTATTATCCTGATGCCCCAAATACTCACTAGAGCGCCACATGTGGATTCATCCGCCACTGAAAATAGTCCCCAACTAATACAGTTTCATCCTGTTTGCTTTTTAATTACTGGAACAAAAACTATTTATTTGTGAGAAGTTTTTAAAGATTTAAATCTTCAGTAGAACGTTCCTTCTAATTTTACTTCTATATGCGACGAGCTAAACCAGTAGAACAGCTAGATAAGAGCCGGCAAACTGAGTTCAGTATCACACAATGTTCTCGAGTTAGCAAACATTAGCCAACATAAGCTACTGATGACACTCCTGAGTTTGTTGAATTCAGAAAGTCTGAATTATCATTTGTAAAAGAAGGGATGTTATTTCTTCTTTAAAAAAAATACATAGCACTGCTTTAAATAAAAAAAACATCAACACATTCTCACTCCCAACTCATCACGTTTGGACGCTTGGGCATCGTTTTTGCAGGTGTAGGGTTCTGCAGTCAAGTGCACAAGAATTAATTAGGAATAATCAGCGGTGGAAGTATTCAGATCCTTTACTTAAAAGTAGCCAATCCCAGCTGACATTGGTCGCCAGTCCATCGCGGTGTAGAATTAGACAGTAGCATAAGGAAAGTACCTCAAATATGTTCTTAAGTACAGTATTTGAGTAAATGTTCTTGGTTCCACCACTGGCAATAATTTAGGAAAAGATCATGGTTTGGGTTAAAATAAGTACTTTACTCACGTGACTTAAGCAACGTAACTAAAAAACGGGAAACGAACACCAGTCTGCTGGGAGAGAGTCCGGTTTCTGACCCGTCCACCACGACCACCTCCGTATATACTGACGCTGCAGGGCCCCAAGTGCCTCACAAACTGACGCCAAGGGGTCTTTCACCGTATGTGACGACTTTTGTGACGGTTATATTACACAAAAGCCAATTCAAAAACAGGACCCAGAAGATCCAATTCAGATTCAGAAACGTGTCAAACCCCCCCTGCGTTAGGACAGCTTTAAGGAAAAGGGCCCACAGCACTGAGTCTCCTTATGTTCTTTATCAGATCATCTTGGATCAGATCTGCAACCAGGAGCGAATTTTATTTAAGTTGTTGTAAATCTACTCTGTAATAAAAAGATGTTGTTGCTGTTCCTCAGACTAAGATCTTGAATCACATGATTTTGGTTTCGGTGCTGAAACTCCTGGACTGAAACGTGACCAGTCCGGATCCTGATGTGACAACAGCAATAAAACGTCTTCGGCCCCGCAGACCGAAGCGTCTCTCGGCCCCTCGGCCCCTCTGTTTACTGACAGATGCCTTACTGTCCTGTTTGTTTGAGGGAAATGTAATTAGATGAAGCCGCTCTTTGCTTTGTGAAATGAAGCAGCTCAGTAAACAGCAGCCTTCACTGGATTTACTGATGTTAATGTGACGTGAGTTCAAAACCCAGTCAGCTTAAAATGAAAGAGTTGCTGCTTCACGGCAACAGACTGGATCTGTAGTACCTGATTTTTTGGGTGAATTTAAATAAAGTTGTTTGGCTGATTTACATTTGTATTATTTAATCAATGATGGGTGAAAACAGGAGATCTCTCCAGTGTCAGCTGGTCAGAGTCAAAGAAAACCCTTAAAACACTTCCTTTCACTAGTTTTGGAAAACAATCCCTTTTTTCGATTCTTTAATTTGAAACGTGTCTTTATCAGAACTTTATAAGAACAACCTTAAAATGGCAAAAATGTTTATAAAATCAGCAACTATGTGATAAATCAACACGACTGTGAACTGAACCAGATATTCAACATCTAACTTTCACTACTGAACACTTTTAAATGCTAAAGACAGATTTTAAACAGTTTAAAGTATTAAGTTTCAACATTCAGCTTAACTTTGGATCAAACTCCTAGTTTTTGGGAAAAATCAACAAATGCAAAACTGAACCTTCCAAACATGTTAGAATGATGCAGCAGACGGCAGCTTTTAAAAACTGGGTTAAATTCTTTAAACCTCTAAAGACGAACCCACCAGCTGATTCCTGTTGTGCTTGTTGGGAAAGTTCTCCCTGTCTGCTTTAAATCAACATCCATCCTGATCACATTCAACACATGATTTCTTCTGTTTTCACTTCTGTTTCTGAAAATAACACCAGCTGCAAAGCAAAGTGACGCTCATACTCACTTATTTTGGAAGCTCACAGAGCTGCTAGATAAAAGTCAATAAAAGACTAAAGCGTAATTTAGACGTCTGTGTCCAATCGACGCCGCAGGCTACGGCGCTACGCAGAGGCTACGCCGTCGCCTGACGTGCACCTCCTCAAAAATGTAACTACACGTTGAGTCGACGCGGACCGTAAGCTCTGTGATTGGTCGGCTGGGTAGCCTCGCAACGCCTCCGAGTTGAGCAGAAGCAACCCAGCGCATCGAAGTAACTTTTACTAGCGGCCAAAACGGCGCCTGTAACACAGTGAATCAATATATTTGACCGTCGCAACCCGGGCGAAACGACTACCAGAATGTGATCGGTAACATTTGAAAAGGCTCCACCAGCCGCATGCTTAGAATTTTACCCCCATTTACATTAGCAGAGGGCTAAACAGGAAGTTAGCCTGCTCGGCCGGAAAAAAGTCAACACAGTGGACGCTGTAGCGCTACTGCCGACTAGCGTTTGGTGGTGTAATCGCAGAATGACGGACACACCTACGCACAAGTATAAATGCACGGCTACGTGTGCAGCCTGCAGCGTAGGGACGCACGTAGACCCTACGCAGGAGGATAAATCGGCCTTAAAACACAAATACAGACCATCCAACTCGTTCTCACTCCCAACTCGTTACGTGCGGTCAAATTAGTAATTATGCAAAGACCGGTCAGACTTTCAAAATAAAACTAGTAGTTAACATTGTGAAACGTCACAATATTTTTAGGTTTAGGAACAAAAAACTACACGGTTAGGTTTAGGAAAAGATCATAACAGCGTTGCTTATGTGGGCTAAGTAAGGTTACTGACTGTTCTGTTATTTATGCAGATATACTTTTCATCAATGATGCTAAAGGGCACCATGTGCGTTTGTAACAGATGCCGAAGGACAAAGCGTAAGTATTTGATGCCCTTGGAATGAGAACCGGCTGAACAATCACCAGTACAATGTTGTATTTTAGACACTTTGTGCTTTGCTTTGTATTAAGAGTTCATGCCGACAGCTGCAGACACCAGTCTGCTGGCCTAAAATGTTTCTCTAAGTTGCCTAAAACTTGCGAAGGCAGGTTAGCTGCGTGGGAAGCCGTCAGCTTAACGAAAGGTAGAGCTGGTCTGGGCTCAGATGAATGTTGGTACATGTTGGAACACTCACAGTGGGGTTTCAAGCTTTTATGATGTTTTGACTTTGTTGTCAACTAACAAACAAATTTTTTTTTACTGCATGAAAATCAGCATAACTGGAGCTACAGAGCGAAAGGTCAGAGGAAACTCGCCGCAGGCCTGGACACAGACGATGGTTATGTTTTTCACCAGGGCAATGGTTTGGGGATTTTTATTTTATTTGATCCGTGTTTGGTGTTTTCTTCAAATCGGCACATCAGGTCCCTTAAATCATCCTACGGTGGCCTGCAGGGGACAGTTTGCACACTGAGTTTTTAGCTGTAGTATTTTAACCTATTTTAATGATTCATCTCTTACAGGAGATCGTTTTGAGTTTTGCCCGAGCACAATGTGAATCCTGAAGTCAATAACCTACAAAGATTTCTTGTGTACAGTGACGTTAACAGAGCACAGAGTGAGTGTGTAGATAAAACTGTTCCCTCCTCCCGTTTCAGATCAGCTGATGTTGACTTTCGCGGTTTGATGCAGTCGCATCAGGAATGTTCTCAGCGTGCGAGGTGGAAAACCTGGCAGAGCTCCATCTTCAGTTCTCGTTCATTCTCAGACCTTCTGCAGCGTCTCTCATCTGGCCAAAGGAAAACACTCCCGCGGGCCGAGAGCTGTGTCCGTTCAGTATCTGTGTCAGCGTGCAGCAGGAGGCCGAGAGCCACAGAAACGCTGCTTCTTCTTCACTTTTCAGCTCGTGAACCACTGACCTTTTTTCCTTTGAGGTTTGTTTGTGCAACAATGTGGTGATTTTTTTTATCTTTTCACACACTTTCTCTTTAAACATGAATGCGACACATACTTCAAGTTTGTCTGCGTCAATTTAATATTACATTCATTTATTTAGCTGACTTACAACTGCTACACATGTCAGAGGTCTCACGCCTCTGGAGCAACGAGGGGTTAAGTGTCTTCCTGAGGGACACAATGGTGGATGTGCCTCTCACACCAAAGCTTATCCATCGCACCATCACCACCCTCTTATTATAAGTTGGACTTATCTCAAAATGTGATCAGTTGAAAACGTTTTACTCACCAAGTTAACTGAAGCACAGCATCTGTCAGGCAGCCATGTATGAAGCACCTAGTGACCCGCAGACTTATTTTGAGGAGAGATCCCTCCTCCAGGACTGACAGACAAACAAAGGCTAAATTAAATTTATAGCCTAAACTGTCACGAGCTGAACAACCTAAGTGGTTTGTGACCTGCTGTCCTTTTGACATTTCAGATTACTGTCAAACTGAAATTTGAACTATTTTTCTGAAATGTATATAAACAATAATTAAACTTCAACTATTGTGCGTATTTACAAAAAATGTAAAAAGTTTTTTTTTAACCTATTTCTTTAAAACAGGGTCTAAACTCCAACTTTTTTTTATCCAGCCCACATAGGATTGGTTAGTTACCCCTGTCTGTTTGAGATGGCTGAGCCTTTACAACATTCATCATCTCACTGAGTTGCTCTGAAAGTGGAAGCTGGTTGGCCTCTCTTGCTAATAATAGCACTGACTCCCATTAGACGTTACGTTTCCTGTATTTCAGCACCTGCTGAGTCATCGGCAGCTCGTTCATCCTCATTATCACCAACAGGGAGTCTGTCTTGTGTCAGCTGTCCCTCTTTCGTGGGTCCATGAGTGTTGTGAAATGACTTTGAGTGTCAGAAAAAGATGTATGAAACTTTGATTTGTCCTTTTGGGTAAACCTACACATCACTCTTATGACATCCGATTCTGAACCCAGAGGCATTAATATAGATTTGGTCCCCCTTTGCAGCTCTAACAGCTTCCACTCTTCTGGGAAAGACTTTCTGAAAGACTTTGGAACTTTTTGCCCGTCGATTAAAAAGTTTGTGAGGTCGCACACTGATGTTGGGCGAGAGGGCCTGGCTCACAATCTCCGTTCAGGTGCATCCTGAAGGTGTTGGGTTGAGGTCAGGGCTCTGAGCGGGCCGGTTAGGTCCTACCACACCAAACTGGGAAAACCTTTTCATTCACTGAGCTGGGCTTTGCAGGCCAAACAACAACCGTGGGAAGAACAATTGTCCGAGCTTTTGGATTTCCTTCAGCAACCTCAGACCACACCATGAAAAACAGCCCCTACTAAAACTGTAAGGACACTGGTGTCCCAATACTTCTGTCCATCTAGTGAATTCAACTCTCACTCACGGTTTGTGGGAAGCCGGTGAGGGATCATGTTTTTGTTGAATATTAACAGGTTGGTTTGATTCATTCAGGGAACTCTTAGTTATAAGTACAGCTGCTGGTTCCTTTAAAGCAGGCCGTCCCTTTGACCCGACTCCGCCTGAACCCATCCTACATCCTGAAAAGAATAACGGCACACAATGAACAGTAATTGCTCAATCTGTATATTATGCTCTCAGAATACCACAGGTTCTTTTATTTGCTTTTTTATGTGCTTTGTTTTGGCAGCAAGTAAGATTATAATTCTGCAATCTCACTGGAAAGACGGTCCCACGAACCCCAGAGGTGCTGTGGTTAAATGAAAGTGCTGAACTGAGTGTAACAGCTGGAAGAAGCCCAGACGGGTTGGCGGGACTCACAGCTGCCAGGAGCCGAAACCAGTTCAGGATCTGTCAGTCCAATGAGGATGAACACGGATGGAGGAAACAAGAACGGACAATAGGAACCTTTTCCTGACAGCAGCTTGACATAAGACAGACTTCTCTTTGCCAGCGTTTCTGTAATCAGGCTGACGTTTGGTCATTTTCATCTAATTTAGAAAAAACACACAAACCTGTTAAACTTCTTTTATTGCTGGACTCAAACTTATTGAACGTCTATTCATCAATAAAGAAACACTAAAACATTCCACCAACATTTTAAGTAGTTCACTGCCCCCCCCCCCAAACATTTAGCCTAGCTTAGCACAAATAACTGAAGCAGGCGGAGCCACACCGTGAAAATCTCCTTTTCATTGCTTGTTTTGCTGTGTTGCTTGTCGATATGTTGTTTCTTACTTATTGTTGTGTGTTGTATCTGTCTTCACTATTCTGTCTATATTGATGTTACTTGTGGACTGTAATAAGTCATTTTAAATCTTTATTTTAGGTTGGCCTCATAATAACTGGGCGGGGACAGCAGATGAAAATTAGCCTGTTGAGCTCATTTACAGTTATTTTACTGTTAGATAATGAGCACTGTCCCTGTCAAATAAACAAATAAATGAAATGAAATGAAAGAGAAAAAAAGTGCAGAAATATAAATGTGAAAAGGAGAGATTTTGGTTTCAGCAGCATTTAGCGTTGGAGCTATTTGTTGACCAACAACCGCTGGAAGTCCCAGAGGGGAGGTCAGGTTTGAGCTCCGTCCTGCTGTCAACAAAACCAGCTACAGGACGGACGACTGACAGGAAACAAATATCCTGAGAGAGAGAAGGATTTGAAGTAAGTGAAGGTTTTTTATTGCACAGATTGACAAAGCCAAATTGACCAACAGGCTCTCAGGGTGTCAAACACTGACGCTTTGAGAAAGTCTGACAAAGTGTCCAAATGAACCTTCTGCCTTTACGCACAGGGAACCTTTCAGCGTCTGTATGACATGCCTGTTTAATTATGTGGTATAAATGCAGATTGGTTAGGTTCAGGTTGTGTTTTGGGTTGAATTAACTTGAATCTCACACGGACGCTTTGACAGGTTTGTTAGATGCCCTGGGAGAAGACCGGGATCGGTTGACAGTGTTTTTGGGAATTCTGCCATATTGACACGTTTCCAAAGCGACTCTGGATTCCCATCCCTAACTGTCTCCGACAGGCGTGAAAGGAATGAAGAATAATGTCCTGAAGGAGTTTCAGGTGAGAACGCGAGAATCTGTCCCACACGGTCGGCCGTCGGTGCAGAGGAGATGCTGTCGAACTGAAATAAGTTGTAGTTCTTTAAAGTAACAAACAGACACGCTGGAGAGAAATATGTCAGTTGACAGTCAGCTGTTTGTTGTTTTGATAATTCCGTCTGAATCAGAACCAAACCCGTCTTTGAGGTTCCCACAAGCAGCACAGACACTCAGACACACACTTTCCTGACTGCTCCAGTACGCTGAAGACGGGTGGAGGGGAAAATGTTAACTTAATAAAAAAGGGGAGAATCAACCTTCTGTCCTCCCTGAAGATGCGTATCCTTCCCACCATGCACTGCGGCAGCAGACACAAGCCTTCTCTCTGTGTCGGCGTTCCCACCATCAGGAATCACATGATGGACGACGGCGTGGGAACTGAGAGCTGCTGACACACTAACACAGGAGGAACCTGAACAGACAGACTGAGTGTCTGAAGGCAGAGCCGACAACGAGGAACACTTCTCTGATGGGTTCTTCCTGTCTTATCTACCTAAACTGCAGGTGGCTGTTTCCTACGTTTCCCAGAATGCCTTGAAAACCCTCTGATAAGATACATGAACTTGTTGTAGTCCACTTACATGTGTGACTCTGGACCCACCAGGCCACCAACTGATTCTCTCCAGGACATGATTCTTCCTCACCAGCTGAAGAACAAGTGAGGGAACCTGCAAGAGTTAGAACAAGTGCAACAGAACCAGAATCAGAGCAAGACAGAACCAGGGACTGAGAACAAAAGAACCATCGTATACAATCGTAATAAGATAACCAATGAAAGAGAAAGTGAGTGAGAACAGAGTCAGTGAGAGAACTAAAGACTAACAAGAAAACCAAGAGTAAGTTAGAATGAGAACAAGAACCACAGGGAGTAAGAACCAGAATGAGAACCACTGATAGTAAACCAGAGAGAGAACCAAAGATCGAACCAGTGAGTGAAAACAAGAGAGAACACGAGGGAAAACAGGGTGAGAACTGTGAAAGAACCAGGAGAAATATGTTGACGAGAACAAGATATTAAATAGTGACGAGAAAGAACCAGAGGGAAAACCAGTGAGTGGGAAAAATACAGATAGAACCAGTGAAAAACAATGAGAGAACCAGAAACAACAGGAGAACCAATGACAGAGCCGCTGAGTAAGAAAAATACAAGGAGAACCAGTGAAAAACCATTCGAGAAACCATGAGACAGCCAGAGAGAGGGAACCTTTGAATGAGAAAAGGAGAACCAATGACAGAACCAGTAAGTAAGAACAAAACAGGGAGAACCAGTGAAAAACCGTAAGGGAAACCATGAGAGCACAAGAGAGAGGGAACTTGTGAATGAGAACAGGGGAACCGATGACAGAACTGGAGTGTAAGAACTACACGGGGAGAACCAGTGAAAAACTATTAGAGAAACCATGAGAGAACCAGAGAGAGGGGACCACTGTATGAGAACAGGGGAACCAATGAGTAAGAACTACACAGGGAGAACCAGTGAAAAACCGTAAGAGAAACCATGAGAGAACAAGAGAGAGGGAACTTGCGAATGAGAACAGGGGAACCAATGACAGAACCAGTGAGTAAGAACAATACAGGGAGAACCAGTGAAAAACCATAAGAGAAACCATGAGAGAACCAGAGCGAGGGAACTTGTGAATGAGAACAGAAGAACCAATGACAGAACCAGTAAGTAAGAACTACACGGGGAGAACCAATGAAAAACCATTAGAGAAACCATGAAAGAACCAGAGTGAGGGAACCTGCGTATGAGAACAGAAGAACCAATGACATAACCAGTGAGTAAGAACAATACAGGGAGAACCAGTGAAAAACCATAAGAGAACCAGTGAAAAACTGTGAGAGAAACAATGAGAGAACAAGAGAGAGGGAACTTGTGAATGAGAACTGAAGAACCAATGACAGAACAAGTAAGTAAGAACTACACGGGGAGAACCAGTGAAAAACTGTGAGAGAAACGATGAGAGAACAAGAGAGAGGGAACTTGTGAATGAGAACAGAAGAACCGATGACAGAACCAGTAAGCAAGAACTACAGGGAGAACCAATGAAAAACCATTAGAGAAACCATGAGAGAACCAGAGCGAGGGAACCTGTGTATGAGAACTGAAGAACCAATGACAGAACAAGTAAGTAAGAACTACACAGGGAGAACCAGTGAAAAACCATTAGAGAACCAGTGAAAAACCATAAGAGAAACCATGAGAGAACAAGAGAGAGGGAACTTGTGAATGAGAACAGGGGAACCAATGACAGAACCAGTAAGTAAGAACTACACAGGGAGAACCAGTGAAAAACCATTAGAGAAACCATGAGAGAACCAGAGCGAGGGAACCTGCGTATGAGAACAGAAGAACCAATGACAGAACCAGTGAGTAAGAACAATACAGGGAGAACCAGTGAAAAACCATAAGAGAAACCATGAGAGAACCAGAGCGAGGGAACTTGTGAATGAGAACAGAAGAACCGATGACAGAACCAGTAAGCAAGAACTACAGGGAGAACCAATGAAAAACCATTAGAGAAACCATGAGAGAACCAGAGCGAGGGAACCTGTGTATGAGAACTGAAGAACCAATGACAGAACAAGTAAGTAAGAACTACACAGGGAGAACCAGTGAAAAACCATAAGAGAAACCATGAGAGAACAAGAGAGAGGGAACTTGTGAATGAGAACAGGGGAACCAACGACAGAACCAGTAAGTAAGAACTACACGGGGAGAACCAGTGAAAAACCATTAGAGAAACCATGAGAGAACAAGAGAGAGGGAACCTGTGTATGAGAACTGAAGAACCAATGACAGAACCAGTAAGTAAGAACTACACGGGGAGAACCAGTGAAAAACCATTAGAGAAACCATGAGAGAACCAGAGCGAGGGAACCTGTGTATGAGAACTGAAGAACCAATGACAGAACCAGTAAGTAAGAACTACACGGGGAGAACCAGTGAAAAACCATTAGAGAAACCATGAGAGAACAAGAGAGAGGGAACCTGCGTATGAGAACTGAAGAACCAATGACAGAACAAGTAAGTAAGAACTACACGGGGAGAACCAGTGAAAAACTGTGAGAGAAACGATGAGAGAACAAGAGAGAGGGAACTTGTGAATGAGAACAGAAGAACCAATGACAGAACCAGTAAGTAGGAACTACACAGGGAGAACCAGTGAAAAACCATTAGAGAAACCATGAGAGAACCAGAGAGGGAACCAGTGAATGAAAACAGGAGAACCAACGACAGAACCGGTGAGTAAGAACCAATAACCAGTGAAAAACCATGAGAGAACCAGCAGGAGGGAATCTGTGAATGAGAACAGAGGAACTAATGACAGAATCAGAGAGATAAAGAACAAATGAAAGATCCAGTGAGAGAACCGGGGGGGAGAACACTGGCACCTTGCAGGAAGTGGGTCTCTAAACATGAAGCTCAGCAGCTTGTTCTTTCTTCAGACAGAGGATCTGCAGTAAAGTAAGGATGCTGCACAGTTCTTCCATCCAGCTTGAAACGTTTTCTCTTTCTGTCTCAACGTTCCTTTCTCCGGCTCGTTTTCCCTTCTCTGTCTGAATTGCAGAACCAGAACTGCAGAGTTGACGGTGACTTGTTCGATTTTCAGCTCATTTGTTTGGTTGTCTGTAGATTCATGACATCGGCCTAATTTAAATCTTAATTATTTGAATCTGGGACTGAGTGACTGAAGCTGCTGGTTTGACTTTTCTGCCCTGGTATGTGTCTCACAGGTAAAGGATCTGACTCATCTTCAGTCGGCCGTTGATGCTTTCCGATAATCACACCTTAATCACAGACTCGTTTTAAATGACCGTACATGGGGTTCTTCACATGAAACATTCAACTTGAAATATTACTCATATTCCTCTTTCTGAGTCATACAAATACTCTGAATCTGCCTTGTCAGAAGACTCTTGTTTAAGATTTACGTTCCACATTAGATTCCCAAAATTAAAATCCCAACAGAATATAATTAGAGGTTATCTGTATTTTTTATTTAACTGTACAGCTGTTGTTCCGTCAGCTTTAATGTCAGAGATATTCTGCTCTGCCTCGTCAGGACTTCAGCAGCTGAACCCTGATTATCAAAGTGCATTACCCTTCATTAATGACTTCATATTTCTTACTGACTTACTACAGACAAGAGGAAACAATCATCGTATGATATTCGTCTATAAAGTTCTCGTCTCTTCTCATTTAAATCTTGTAACTACAGGATCCTGTTTAACCTGAGATCTTCCAAATGGACGCTGTTCTTGGTAGAACTGACTTCAACCTTCTTCTTTCCACCTTGGTGATTTTAATATGTGATGTTGTTTATGATTCATGCCACCTCGGGAACCCGCCAGGCATCGTCTGACAAGGATTTAGCCTCTCAGCCAAATGTTTCGGGGGTTCCAGTTGATATCTGGGCGGAGACCCCCCCATCTGTGCGCTGATCTGTCCAATTAGCAGTCTCAGTAAATAAAAAGCTTATCTCTTGAGAGATTAGACGGCGATGTCATCTTAACCATGAAGCCACGTTGGCCAATCAGAGCCTACTTAAATTGTAAACGTGGCGCAGAGTCTGACATCAAACACAGCAGATATCGGCACCCAAAACCCCTGGTTTTACTGTCCACACAACAACACTGCAACCCTGGCAGGAGTCGACCTGATGCTACGTTTCCATGTGGACGAACAGTGAAACCCCGCAGAAAAAGTCACGGTTTTCAAAAACCTGTGTTCGTGCAGACAAGGCCTTGATCAAGACCCCTCAGGTTCGCTTTTTTTAACAACCTGGGTGTCCCTTTAGTGTTGTTTTTGCACGTGTAGGGCTCCACAGTCAAGTTACTTCTAATACAACATCCGTTAAGCCTTTTAACACAAAACTAGAAGGTAATGCTGTGAAACAGTCAATTGATTAGGTTAGTAAAGTAACTAGTTGATTCGGTTTAGGCACCCAAAACTAGCTAGTTGATTCGGTTCAGGCACCAAAACTAGCTAGTTGATTAGGTTTAGGCACCCAAAACTAGCTAGTTGGTTCGGCTTAGGCACCCAAAACTAGCTAGTTGATTAGGTTTAGGCACCCAAAACTAGCTAGTTGATTAGGTTTAGGCACCCAAAACTAGCTAGTTGGTTCGGCTTAGGCACCCAAACTAGCTAGTTGGTTCGGTTTAGGCACCCAAAACTAGCTAGTTGGTTCGGCTTAGGCACCCAAAACTAGCTAGTTGGTTCGGCTTAGGCACCCAAACTAGCTAGTTGGTTCGGTTTAGGCACCCAAAACTAGCTAGTTGGTTCGGCTTAGGCACCAAAACTAGCTAGTTGGTTCGGTTTAGGCACCCAAAGCCAGCTCCAAAAATTTCAGCTCTTAGTGTTTGTATGTGGGTGCTTTAATGACAATGTGAATCTTTCAGATCACTTTGAGAAGTACCTATGATCTCGTGCCACATTTTATTGTGTGTCATGTAATGTGGGGAACTGGTCTTGGTCTTGACTCGGTTTCGCCCTCCCTTGGTCTTGGTCTCGAGTTGGTCTCTGCCCCTAATAGTCTTGGTTTTGTCTCGGTCTCGATAAACTCTGGTCTCGGTGTTGACTTGGTCTCGGTTTGGGCGGTCTTGACCACAGCACTGCATACAGTTAGCGTTCAAAAACAACGCCACAGGGCTGAGTGCACTAAACTAAGGCGCTAAGGAGGTACCCGGGGCGATGACGCCACAGGGTCCAATATTGCGTCCATATGTAACGACTCGGGAGTAAGAACGGGTTGGCATGCAACTATAACCCGGCTACCTTGACTTGTCAATACTACTCGGACTATAAATTATTTTAGACTCGAAAAAGCTTTAATGAGTTAAATTGAATCTACTTTAAGTTCAGTATTTCAAAATTAATGACGTACTTAAAACCTCAAAGCACATTACGATTTTAAACACCCGATCCGCCCTCCATCAGTCCTGGTCCTGTTAGAAATCCCTCTTTCCAGCAGAAAACACTTAGTTTTCCTGTTTTCCACTGAGACTCTGTAGAATGAACATGATCGTCTGCAGCGAGTTCTGCTAATTACCACCAGATGTTTGGCTTCTGAAATCTGCACAACTCGCACACAAACGCACTCTAACAAATGTGTCACAGACAATCTCAGCAGGCGACTGTGTTCACATCCAGGAAAAGAAAACTCAGAGGCGAAGACATCAGTTCTGTAAATGCCGCAGTGTAAGAAGAGGAGAGGGAAGGCTGCTTACTTGTTTGACTGCCATTTTTATTTGGGTCAAGTGGCCTGGGTTACAAATCTGCACCGGACAGATCAGCTGTTCCCAGTGATTTTACCCACCTCGTGACTCCTCATCAGACTGTGGCCTCACACGTGAGAGTAAATGTCCCTTCAGCGATTGTCTCATTGTCTCGTTATGAGTGTCTCGGTGGTTTGTCTTTCAGTGTATCTGATGGCGAGTGTCCACAAACAGCTTCAGATCAACTTTCTGAACTTACAAATCCACTGAGGGTTGCGGCCTTTTCGACCTGCGGGTGCTCAGCACCGTGGCGTGACGTGTGCAGGAGAAACAAGAGAAATAAAATAATCTGTGTAAGATAAGTTATGACAGAACATGAAGAATGAGTTAAAATAACATTTTAGCTGTTTAGCCAACACCCTAAAAACCAGGGGAACACACACGCAGGTGTTTCCTGGTTGGCCTGCTGAGTGAGGCGGTGAGTCAGATTGCTAAAACATGACATTAACATTTAAAGCACAGCTCAGACGGGGTTTCAGAGCCGTGAACTTCAGGGAAAAAAGAAAAGCAGAAAAGACAAACGGCCGCTCGCCTCTTGTCCTGAAAAGTCCTCGGGCCACGTTAGGAAGCAAAACATTTTGTGGGTATCATTTTTCCATTTTGGACACATCCTCTTGTATGTGCAATGATTCACTCCCTGTATGAAAATAATCTTTTTTTGGCAGACATTTAACGAGTTCCTGCATGTCCCTCGATTAGTGAAGGACGGAACAATAAGAAACGCACAGTGGACTCTGTGAGGAAAGAAAAACAACACTGTGTGAATCGATAGCGTGGTCTTCAAACATTCCCAAGCTCTTTAAACTATATTATTGCACATTGTGTCACAGCATAAATTACATTCTGCATCTTAGCATGCAGAGTTTTTAGCCCACAGCCAAACAAAACTGTTCACATCTCACATGACAAAAGTCTTTTGACTGATTTTCCGCTCATGAATCTACAGCTGCACGTCTTGATCACATTTCTCTTTTAGCTGTCCGACTAAACAGAACAGGGGATTTGGGGCATCCCTGTCTTGTGCCGCATCCAATCTCTAACTCTAATTGGAGGAGATTGCTGGGGGACTTTGTGGCATTCCTTCATGATAGAAACGTATTGCATGGCTGGGACAAGGTTTGGGAATCCAGCCAAATGTTTTGGGTGGTTCTTGCGGTGGTGAGGAAGGCGGAGGGGGAAGGCTGGCTCTGAGCCCAACTAAACCATTTTTGTTCATTTTAACATGTTCAGTCTCCTCAAACGGGGCCCGGAGCGATCCCCCCCACATAACTTCAAACAGCTGCACAATGACGAAGCACTGCTGTCAGACAAACGCCTCCAAATATGCAGCGTGTTCACAGTAAAATTAGCAGAGAATGGAGGATCTAAAATTTATTCTCTCACTGACTGTAAACGTATTTTTGAATCATCACGCAATGGGGCCCGATACGTTTCAGTGTAACTCAGCCAACACATCGGTGATCATGTCAGCTTTTATTTGGAGGAGGGAAAAAGTGAAACCACAGCATTGCAGTTAGGTGGTTTTTTCCACGACAACAACAAACAGGGTAATAACAGAGGGCTGGGAGCCTGGCATCATATCACCGATCCCCAGAGAGGAGAATAGAGTCATTATTGTCTGAAGAGAATTTCAATTATTCATCAGGCTGATCCATGAGGCTGCAAAGACCCCCGCCCAGTCCTCAACGTCTCATCACAGATATCTTTCCTTTTTTTCTGCATTTTGTTTTACAATTTTTATTGACCATCCAATGCGCAGATCTGATCTGACGACTCTGGCAGGTTAAATTGGCTAAATTGCATAAAGCACAGCAAAAAACTAACATGATCTCACGCAGGGATCATGATCCAGCTGCTCCTCACAAACTTAAATGAGCAATTCATCAATTTGAAATAAAAAATTTTGAAATAAAATGCAAATATTGTCTGACAAAACTGACATAATGTCTCCTTGGACCTGTTACAAAGAGTTTGAAATGTCCTGTATGAGCTGAATTGTATCATGGGAAATGTGAGATCCAGTGTTTTTGAGGATTGACCCAAACTATACAATAACAATCAGGACAACTCAACTTCAGCTGCTTCAATTCGACCATTATTTTCGACTCTGTCTCCTCAATCGCCCAACTTTATAAAAGAACAAGTAGCCCGACTTATTTAAGTGACTATAACCTCTTTATGTTGCTTTCACGCTTTCCACCTACTATAAATGAGCACAGAGCAGAGCAGCTTTTAGCTCTTTTGGTCGTCACAAAAACGTAATTTCATTTACTGGTAACCTGCTACTCCACACAACAAACTCAAAATAAAATTTTATAAACCAACCTTACAAAATGAGGATAGTGGAATACTTCCCTCATCCTCAGGATTTTCATTATTTCTGATCTCCAAGGAAATAAAAGCAACCAGTTATATTCAAACCTTCACCTTTAGAGCCCACAGCAGCATAATGTTTCATTCTAAAAAGGTCAAAGATGCTCAGGGGACGTCATGCAAAGCTGTTACAGCTATATTTCAAAATGTATGAAGTCTGACCTTTTCTTTGAAACACTAGGTAAGATTTTGTGGCTCGTTGGTCTAGGGGTATGATTCTTGCTTTGGGTGTGAGAGGTTCTGGGTTCAAATCCCAGACGAGCCCTTGCCAAAAACACTTCTTTAACTTTGTTCTATCAATCAGAGCTTAGCAAAACATCTGGAAGCGGGGCGGAACTGCTAACATGGTTCATGGGAAGTGATAACAAAGGAGTACGCTTCAATGGTTCTTATCCTGCTTGACCTATCAGCTGCCTTTGACACAGTCAATCACATGATCCTCCTATCTGCACCCTCAGCAATGTGCATCTCGGTAAAAGCACTCCTGTGGTTCGAATCCTACCTCTCAGGGCGCTCCTACAATGGTTTGTGGCAAGGACAATTATCCTCCTCCCACTGCCTCTCCACAAGGATACCCCGAGGCTCAGTCTTAGGGCCCCTTCTCTTTTCAATTTACACTACCTTACTGGGGCTCATTCGCTCACACTGCTTCTCTGACCACTGCTACGCAGACGATACGCAACTCTACCTATCCTTCCCGCCAGGCGATCCCACCGTCTTGGCGCAGATTACCGCTTGTGCGGTAAAACCCTTACAAATGGTTCAGAACGCAGCAGCGCGTCTGGTTTTTCATCAGTCCAAAAGGACGCATGTCAGTCCATTACTCAGTGACCTCCACTGGCTCCCCGTGGCCTCCTGAATCAAATTCAAGTCACTAATGCTTGCATACAGAGTGACCACCGGGTCTGCACCCATCAACCTAAACTTTACGCTCCTTCTCGACCGCTACGCTCCTCCTACGAACGGCGCCTGGCTCTGCCAGCCCTTCACACAAAGCGACCTCAGTCCCGGCTGTTCTCATCTGTGACACCACGATGGTGGAACGAGCTACCGCACGCCATCAGAGCAGGGGCAGTCTCGACTTCAAGCGCTCTGAAACTCATCTCTTCAAGAACGCTTCCGCTTATAACACCTCTAACATGCACTTCTTGTACACTTCTTCTTCTATCCCCTACAGTTATCCTATTTTGATTGCACTTTTTGTGAACTCTAACTTTTTCATTCAATTCATTTGGGGTGGAACTGCATGGTTCCCGCAAAGCGATTCCTAAACTTATTCAACAGTGAGGAAAAGAGTTTTTGCAGTTCGTTGGTCTAGGGGTATGATTCTCGCTTTGGCTGCGAGAGGTCCCGGGTTCAACTCCCAGATGAGCCCTTGCCATAAAGTCTTTCTTTGTTGTTCACACATTTAGACACTCTACTTATAGGAGACGATAATGAAAATTGCATAAAAATGCTCAATATTTCCAAAAGCTGCAAAGTTTAGCACAAAAACTGGAAGCCGGAGAGAACTACTACCATGGTTCCATTAAAGTCCTACTTTGGCTGATGGTTCTCTGAACCTTCCATTGAATGAATAGGATTTGTCCTTGACTTGTTTAGCTTAGCTTAGCTTTGGACTAAAACTGTTCATTACCTTAGTTCCATCAATCAGAGCTTAGCAAAACATCTGGAAGCGGGGTGGAACTGCTAACATGGTTCATAGTAAGTTATTTACTATCAAATGTGCAATCAACCTTTCTGCTCTTCAGATTTTGTAGTTCGTCATAAGACCCTTTGTTTTAACCCTCATTCTTTAATTACATTTTACCTTGATATTAATGTTTTACCAGTGAGTGAAAGATATATTCTGTTTTTTGCGTGTTTGTGTTCAATCAAGTTTTAAAAACCATGACGTCCCTCCATTTTTGTCACATGATGCCATGTTAGTAGATGATCTGACAGACCGACAGTGGTAGGTTCTAACAAAACAATGGACAGATTGTCCAACTGTTCTGCACGTCATATTTAATGACACTGCTTAAAAACGGCAGCCCCGAAGCAAGAGTCTAATTTTAATTTTGTTAGTGTCTTTTCCTTGAAGTTTGGACGATGTTCTACATTTTTAATACTAACCGTTGTTTGAATTTAACCCCTCAGCTATGATTCATTCCGTCTGCCTCGTCTCTTCTCCTGCTAACATCATTGTGTCGCAGAACCATATAACTGTGCAGCTGAGGTTTACAGTCCGCCCATGATGCCCTGGGGGGAACAATAAGAAGCATAAAGAGCTGTGGGCTTCAAAGAGCTGCCAGCACAACCAGCACTGTAATTACAAAGCTCCACTGCTTTTAAAAGCTGTTTTATCACTGCAGATACCTGACTGACAAAATGAGTGGAAATCAGACAGCACATGCACATCGGATTCGCCACAACTTTGCAGATATTTAGGGATCCAAGTGGCGAAACTTGTTTTTGTTGTTGTTCTTCTTACTATGTTTCTTTGTTTCCGCTAAAAGTGTTTGGACCGCAAAAACTGGTGGATGGGAACTCACCAAAATTGGCAGGTTGGTTGCAAATTCCACCCACTACTATGCAAAAAACTAATAGACACTAATAGACCTCATGGTGCGTTTTTGCAATTATCTCGAAAACGACTTTGATTAGGGTCAAACTTCTTTCATCATTGTAATCTCTGGATTCATCTGCATCTTTGCTACACTGGTCTTCTGCTCTAAAAATATCAAATTCTACGACTTTTTAATCACTTTTTTGGCAAAACTATTTTTGCGAACTTGCCCCAGATGGTTTAGGTTTGTACGATCTGAGGTCACTACTCAGTTTTTGCATAACATTTGGTAATGACTGTTCAAAGTGGACGTGGCTTATTACAGGAAATGTAAACTTCTAGACATTCCTCATTCCTAACTTCAAGGAATCTAAGAAAATCACCCTTTCGTCCAGGAGAGCTGAATTTGTTTCCACTGATGAGTAACGTTTGCCTCAGTGCAACCTATGTTCAATTCAGAAGTCAGTGACTCTATACTTTTCAGAATATGTTTAATAAATTCACATCTCCACAAGTCTTTCTTGAAACGCGACCAAAATCAACAACACATTTTCTACATGGCCGATTTCAAGTCAACAGGTTTTCAGGTGAGTGTGCAGTGATGTTCAGTATCTTGCCATGACTTGTACAGAATGCAAAGCATTTTCCTTTTTGGCTCAGTTTTGGATCAAGTGCCACCAAAATAAATAACAACATACCCAAAACCAGCAGAATGATGTGGGATTTTTTTATCAGAACAACATCTTGACAGCGTTTTAAGTTTAAACTGACAAAACTATCTCCATCTTGTTCTCCATCTTATTTGGATCCTGTGACATTTTGTTCTTATTTTTCTCAGCTAAAAATTGTTTATGCAGCTTAAACTTTGAACCTTTGAAACACAGAATGTTGCAGGTGAGATGAACATTTCACCCAGTAGTCAGATTCGTATAATGACCCTCTGATCTCAAGGTGATGCTGTAAAAATCAAGTTTGCGTTTCTCCAATTATTCCAAAGCCCAAATTCTTCCATCATTTTATTCTCTTAAGGTGTCTGTTCCTCTCTGAAAGTGTCAAATGTTGCCTGGATGCCGAACACTGCCGATCTATTAAATTATACAAAAGTGGTGACAAGGCATTTTTAGCCAGTAGATCCATCGCTACACTTGCATCTCTAAGCTAAAGGGTAATGTCAACATACCAATGCACAAAACACAGAGGCTGATGGGAACGTCTCGAGTTTGGACCTGCTGCTATAAAGACTAGAAAGATTCCCTCAGTTGGTATTTGAGTGTTTCTGTTCTCCTCTCAGAGGAACCTCAGCCAAATCTGTGACCCATTATGAGCTTTAACCAAAGTTACCTCTGGGCTTTCAGACTGAGAGGATTTGTTTTGGTGAACCAGGGAGGTCACGGAAAGAGAACTGAGGTTTACCAGAATAACAGTTAGCAAACCTCACTGATCACCACAGTTCACAAAAAGGGAGGACGAGGTTGAGCGTTCTGTATGTAATGTAGCATCACACTGCATGTGTTGAATAACGGAGGAAAAAGGAGTATCAGGTGTTGTTTCCAACAGCTGTTTCCATGGTAACCTCTGAAGCGAGAGCTTTAGAGATGGTGAGGTCAGAGCGGAGAGCTGGAAGCTGCGCTGCCCTTTTTCTGCTGAAGAGGAAATTAAAGTTTGTCCCTCCACTCTGTTTACGGCGTTGACAGGAAGGTCCAGAGGTCAGACCGCTAGTCTGCCCGGTGACCACAGAGTCACACGTTCGAGCTCAGCATGAACACTGAATCGGGGGTTTCAAACAGTCAGCAGGTCCGTCACTGTGTTTTTTGACTATTTATGTTATGAAACACTGAATGTCAGCATGCTGACTTTAAGAGCTATAGCTACTAACCCAAGCAGTACGGCAGGAAAACAGGATCTGAACCCAAAAACAGACGCTATGAACGACCAGGTACAGTTTGATTTTTAAAAAGGCTGAACAAAAACTTACAGCAACAGAAGAGGCAAGCCATCCAGGATATGAATAAATCCAATAACAACAAAAAAACAGGAGGAAGAAAATCGAAAAGTAAATCTGACAGAATATAACAAGGAACTGACACTTCAGGAGATCCGACAAAGAGAACACCTAAATACCCAAGACAGGGGTGACACAATGATCCAGGTGGGGCCAATCAGGGAAAATCAACACAGACAGGAAGCAAAGCTAGACGAGACACAAGAGGCAGAATACTACAAAATAAAACAGGAAGTGAAGAACAGAGCAAAACTCAAAAGGAGTGACAGCAAAGCGTTGGTTTACTAATGTTGGTGTTTGTTTGTCCGGGTTTCAGATATCAGTGAACCAGGCAGATGGCAACACTTGATCTTAACGAAAAGGCGCGCTGCTGATTGCAGATCAGCCCCCCCAGCAGGGCGACGATGAGAAGCAGCAGATGAGCTGGTTATTGATTTGTGAAGGTTAAAAGGTGACAGCTGAGATGGAAATCCATCGGAGGACGCGGTCAATTATTAATAAGTTCTGCTCAGCTCACAGGCCTGTAACCTGATCATTCCCTCAGTTTGTTATTAATGAATGGAAAACATATAATAACCAAGCTTATGTTAATAAAACACACACAGTTAAAGCACCCCAAATAATCACTGTGACAAAACACGTCCAGCAGGTAGATTCAAACGAAAGAGCAGGGGGGAGGCGATCAGAATAGTTATAGAATAGTAAATTGCTTAGAAGTGATGTAATTATTTGGATTTGGACTCGTTCAAATCAAACATTTTTAAGGTTTGACTGGGAAATTTTGTTTTTGCAGCTGCATTTCTTACACTTTTTGACTCAAGCGTCATGTGATATGCTACTTCAGTACACTTTATATTACTGGGACCACTACAGTAACGCCACATCCCAGAAACACGCAAAGACAGATACCGGTCCGCCTGAAAGACCGCACGCCCAAACACAAGACAAACAATCCAGTGTATGCAGTCTAAGGGCCCGTGTCCACGAAGCATTTTTTGCCAGCTGTGATTGGACAGCTGGGTAAAAAGTGACAGTGACGAGCGCAGCGTTTTCCCCAAAGTTGAACATTTTTCAGTTCTCGGCGACCGCAAAAAGACGCTCAGCGCCTCGTCACGCTGCTGCCGTTTTTACCAGCTCGTAAAAACACGGCGCTCCCATTGGTGGACACGGGGCCTAATGCAGCGACCTGTATATTAGAGAAACTAAACAACCGTTACGCAAACGCAGAAGGGCCAACACCTCTGGTCAAGACTCAGCAGCTGAAGGACATGGAGCCCCTTCAACGACAACAACGGACAGAGATGGTTTGAAAGACGAGTGAAAGAAGACATTAACACCAGAGTAGAGAAACCAGCTCTCAACTGGGGGAGGAGGGCTGAGGCATCACTTAACTAGAGGTCGACCGATTAATCGTCCGACCGATTAATCGGTCGGACGATTAATCGGTCCGAGTGAGCAAGTTTATTTGACAGTTTATTTTCTTCTTACCCATTTTGTTTATTTAATATATTTTTATACATTATTTATACAATTTATTTATATATGTTTTTTTACATTATACATTTTAATTTATAAGTGCAGATTGTTCATTGTTCAAGTGTTCAATAAATGTTTTTTTTGAGAAAGTTTGTCTGTTTAAGTAATTATCATTTCTTTTACATTTTATATTTCAAATAGAGGTTAAAAACCAAGCAAATATCGGCCAAATATAGGCCAAAATAAATCGGCAGCATTAATCGGTATCGGTATCGGTATCGGCGTGAAAAAAACCATATCGGTCGACCTCTACACTTAACCCCCACATACGATACTGTCCTTTCAGCCCTTCCCAGGAGACTGAACGCTCACATATGGCCTCAGGTGACTCCAACAACCATGACGACCGTTGTCAGAACAGCCAGGGCGCAAACGAACCAAGCGCTCTCCACCACCTTGATGACGACCCCACAGATAGGAGGTTAAACAGAGTCTTTGGGTGTCTTCAACCAAACCTAGTTGCCCTTAATTTTAACCCACATTGTAAATCTATGACCTTGATGACTTGATCTTTATGGGTGTGTTTTCACTGTAATGCCATTAGTGCAATATCGTTTGTGAATCAGAACTTGAGACGGTTGCAAGTGATGCAGTTCATGGTGGTTACCATGGTTCCCCTCACTGGTAGGTTGTGGTTATCACAGCGTAGATACTGACAAGTGGAAGTTAGAGGCAGCTGGAAGACAAACTCCTGTGTCAACATGTCTCTGAACCAACAACACGCCGACTTACTTCCACAGATTTTAAAACTTACAGTTCAAACTGGCGCTAAAAAAAAGTTTTCAAAGTCTCTGCAGCTGTCGTTGCTGAGTCATGGATGTTACTCAACACCTCCAGAAAGATTAGATTATGGTCATTTTGTGCGTCAGAGCACCACCAAACTAAGGGTTTGTGAAAACAATGCTGGCAAAAAAAGGCTAAAAATGTCACAATAATGTTGTAAAATCTTTATTTTAGGCTAAATCTTTGCAAAAAATGGTCAAAAGTTGAAGCTTAAGCATCTAAGTGAGTCTCAGCAGCCTTTTCATTAACAACATTTTGTATTTAAGTGCTTTTTCACACTGAAATACGGCCTTTCAAATGCTGTTACTTGTGCAGTGGCCTTCTTTTGAGAACCATAAAAGAAAAATTTAAGCTTCAAGACAGAAGAGGTTTAGGAGCCACTGATGTCAGGTGTGAAGGGTTAAACCACAGGCAGCTGCTGAGCGTAACATCGCGACGCTCACCGCTGCACTGACTCACTCTCACCTCGACTCAGACGGCCGCAGATAAGAAGACGTTTTATTTTAGGTGTGTCATGTGAAGGCAGCAGCAGACGACTGACTCAGGAGAATGAAAACCTTCTCCAGGACTCATAAAGGCCTTTTATGAGTCTGCAGACCGCAGACTCCCACTGCTCTGCCTTATCACAGCCTTCAGCTCAGCCTTTTACGTCAACTCGGCCTCTTTGATGCCGCGTGTCCTTTCAGGTTTACATACTTGTTTCTGTCAGGTGCGCTGCAGCTTCGCCTACATGCAGAGATGATGCAACACAAGGCTCAAGACATACAAAGAAACCACGGCAGAAATTTCTAAAGGGATTAGGTAAAGCAACCGCAGACATCTGTCAGTGTCTGAAATGTTTAGTAGGTCATTCCGGTCCGTGGCTGCAGCACGCTGGAAAGAGGAGCAACCAAGGGCCGAGTCTGCCTTCGGGGCGTTAAACAGAATAAGGCGGGAGGAGGATGCAAGTAACAAGCTTAGAAGGTGAGGACCAAGGGGCCAGGCAAGGTTTTATAAATTAGATCAACCCAGTGTATCTACGTCAAGTGTGCAAGGTAGCGTTGTAGTCCTCAAGACCGGTCTTGGTCTCCTCAACCCCTAAAAGTCTCCCTTGGCTCTTGGTCTTGACTTGATCTCAACCCCTAAAAGTCTTGGTCTTGTCTCGGTCTCGCCCTCCCTCGGCTCTTGGTCTTGACTTGATCTAAACCCCTAAAAGTCTTGGTCTTGTCTCGGTCTTCCCCTCCCTCGGTCTTGGTCTTGTCTTGATCTAAACCCCTAAAAGTCTTGGTCTTGTCTTGGTCTTGCCCTCCCTTGGTCTTGGTCTTGACTTGGTCTCAACCCCTAAAAGTCTTGGTCTCGTCTCGGTCTCGCCCTCCCTCGCTCTTGGTCTTGACTTGGTCTCAACCCCTAAAAGTCTTGGTCTTGTCTCGGTCTCGCCCTCCCTCTGTCTTGGTCTTGACTTGATCTCAACCCCCAAAAGTCTTGGTCTTGTCTCGGTCTCGCCCTCCCTCGCTCTTGGTCTTGACTTGGTCTCAACTCCTAAAAGTCTTGGTCTCGTCTCGGTCTCGCCCTCCCTCTGTCTTGGTCTTGACTTGATCTAAACCCCTAAAAGTCTTGGTCTTGTCTCGGTCTCGCCCTCCCTCAGCTCTTGGTCTTGACTTGATCTCAACTCCTAAAAGTCTTGGTCTTGTCTCGGTCTCGCCCTCCCTCAGTCTTGGTCTTGACTTGATCTCAACCCCTAAAAGTCTTGGTCTTGTCTCGGTCTCGCCCTCCCTCAGCTCTTGGTCTTGACTTGATCTAAACCCCCAAAAGTCTTGGTCTTGTCTCGGTCTTCCCCTCCCTCTGTCTTGGTCTTGTCTTGATCTAAACTCCTAAAAGTCTTGGTCTTGTCTCGGTCTCGCCCTCCCTTGGTCTTGGTCTTGACTTGGTCCCGGTTTGGGCAGTCTTGACTACAACACTAGTGCAGAGGTAATATTGGAGTTTTTACTCGACTACATTTGTAGACCGCCTGCCTGTTGATTCTCAGTTACATCTCAGACTGCAAATGTAAACTGCAAACCTGAAAGACTGAGAAGATTCTGAGAAATAAACTGTTGTGTTTGTCTTGTCGACAGTTTGTTTAAAAAAAATAAAAGCTCTGTTAAACCAAATGGAAACTCTGTTTCTGTATTAATAACAGACTCCTGTTGTTAATATTCGCAGCCTCACTGTAAAATCACGCCCAGCCTGGAGGCGGGCAGCGAACTGAAAGTTGACTGAAATTGACCGAAATATTTGTCGGATGAACGGTTAATAAGGCTTGTGTCAGTCTGCCCTCAGGACCTTTCTTAACTTGTATTTTTTTCTTTTGCTGCTGTCACAAACAGTTTGAACAGCTGAACTCCTCAGAGGGAGGACGTCTTCCAATTTGGTGTCAAGAAGCATCATGTCTGTTTGTCAGAGGAGGAAAATGAGCGACAGTTTCTGCTCAGTTTCACCTGAAAAATTCACCTCTTTATCTGTTTAACTCTCTGTTAGATCTCAGAATCTTTTCATGTTGTTATTTTCCAAGTTTAAGGAACTAAAGCTCTGCATGGTTGCACATAAAAGTGGCTCAGCAGAGTTTCACATCCATCCAAGCAAGAGTGAAGAGCTGCAGATGTGAGTCACCTAATATTACCGATGGGAAAAACGAACGGTTACCTTTCATAACCAGCTTCTCCCACTTTGCAACTCTATGGAAGGAGCGTTATTATGTTTTACTTTTACAACGAGGACTCTGTTAGTATCTCGGGGAAACTTTACCAACAAGGCTATTCTGAAACGATCTGTTTATGTGACAACACTGAAGAAATGACTCTTTGCTGCAGTGTGAAGTAGTGAGTGTGCAGCTTGTGTAACAGTGTAAATTTGCTGTCCCCTCAAAATAAGACATCACACAGCCATTAATGACTAAACTGTTGGCAACAAAAGTGAGGACAAAGTGTTATTTCTTCAGTGTTGTCACATGAAAAGATATATTCAAATATTTACAAAGATGTGAGGGTTGGACTCACTTTTGTGAGACACTGTTTGTTCAACAAGTCTTTTCCGAAAAGCAGATGATGGAAAAGCGGAACGTCTTATATCTGAGCCAACACAGGACTGCAAGGCAAGGCGAGTTTATTTGTGCAGCACATTTCATCAACAAGGTAATTCAGAGTGCTTTACATTAAAAATAAAAGAAACAGGGAAAAATAAAAAGGTTAAATAGAAAACAGAGACAGGCAGGTCTCCCACCTTTTCTTATTTTACTCCTTTGATTCCCCATCCCCCACAAGGGGGGTCCCTTTAGTTACTTAGGGACTCTAAGGGGACACTAACCATTTAACACTTAGGGACTCTAACCCTAAGGGGACTCTAATCCTTCCTTAGATACAGTCGTCACTGTAAATGCAGATTGTCCACACTACAAACTCTGGTAAAAGCGGTTAACAGCGGACAAAACTTAACTGAGGATCAGCCGTGTTAGATAGAATAGGTAGAATCAAAGAGAACTCCAAGCTTTTTAAACAGTGTTTATATCTAAAAACAAAGAAAAAGAAAACAGGACAGTAAAAGTTACAGTGCAGTGTAAGTTACTAGTTAAAGGCAGTGGTAAAAGGAAAAGTCTTCAGTCTTAATTTAAAAGAACTGACAGTTTCAGCAGACCTGCAGGTTTCTGGGAGTTTGTTCCAGATATACGGAGCTTAGTAACTGAACGCTGCTTCTCCTTGTTTAGTTTTGACTCTGGGGACAGAAAGCAGACCTGATCCCAGACGACCTGAGAGGTCTGGATGGTTCATAACGAAGCAGAAGATCAGAAATGTATTTTGGCCCTAAACCATTTAGTGCTTTGTAAACTAACAGCAGGATTTTGAAATCAATTCCTTGACATACAGGAAGCCAATGTAAAGACCTCAGAACTGAAGTGATGTGATCCACCTTTTTGGACTTAGTTAGGACTCGAGCTGTCTGATCGATGCAAGGATAAGTTTTTCCAGGTCCTGCTGAGACAAGTCCTCTAATCCTTGATATATTCTTCAGGTGATAGTAGGCTGACTTTGTAATTGTCTTAATGTGGCTCCTCAAATTCAGGTCTGAGTCCATGACTACACCAAGATTTCTGGCTCGGTTTGTGGTTCTTAACATTACAGATGGAAGCTGAACGCTGACTTTTAATCCTTCTTCTTTGGCTCCAAAAACAATAACTTAAGCTGTATCTTTCTTTTATTGAAGAAAATTCCAGTTGTGTTTCTGTCTGGACTCCCAGCGTGAGGTGCACATGATTGCCATGGCGAACTGCGCTGAGTCGAAAACCTGTTGCGGCGCAGTGGCCCCCTGACATTTCGTGCTTTAAGAGATGGCTCTTTCAGATATGAAGCGATTTGCGCTGTGCAGGCCGATGGGTTCAGCACCACGGCTCGGCCCTGGTGCACAAAAAAACTACTCACTTACAGTAATGTGAGTAAATGTAATTTGTTCCTTTCCACCTCTGAAACAGCAGAGCTGATTGCGAACACAGGCCAGAAACACACGAGACCCAGTCAGATACAAAAGCCAAATGTGCCAGAAAATCAAAAACTAAAGGCTTTACAAGAATCCAAGTCTTATTATTGAGTCTTTATTTCAAACGTTTGATTTGACTGCAATCAGATTATCACCTCGTTTAGCTGGAGTATCGCCTTCATTTAATTTACATGTAATTATTAGTTATTCTGTTATTAGCTGCAGAAAGATTAAATCAAGGCCGACCGTCTGGGAGATTTTATCAGCTTCGACTCTCCAGCTGCATTTAAAGTAAAACCTCCTAACAACTGGAGGGAGACCAGGGGTTTCCCAGTGACTCTGTAAACGTCCAGAAATGTTTTTCACCCTCCGTGCTGCCAAAACAGAACATTCACTTACATGTAATAAAGACACACCCAGTTTCCACTCAGCGCCGCAGAGCGAACTCTCCCGGTGAAGAGAAGAACTGGGTCAGGTGCTGGAGAGGAAAGTGTGGACGTATGTGGGCGTCCTGCTGTGGTCAGAATCCCACAGTAACATGAATGTGGTCTCACGGTGGTTTGAGCGAGGCGCGCGAACACCGGCAGAGGTCCGAGGCTCATCCCCACTGCGACCCAAACGGCTGAACGCTGGGATGCAGCTGGAAAGCTGCTGCTTCAGCCTGTTAAAGGACAATTCTTGTTTTGTCTTTATTGTAAGACTGACAGCAGAGTGCAGCAAAGGTAGATCCAAACCAGGGATACTGCAGGTAATGTGACAGGTGCCTCAGACATTCATCCAACAGGACACTGCAATTCAAGTATTCTTCAATGTGGGGTTTAATCTCATAGTCTGGCCTGTTCTCCTTCCCAGGGTTCAAACCTACGCTTTGTCACATCCTCACCAACGCACACGGCAGCCTTCAATGTCAAAGCTCAACGCTAAAAGTAGGCCTGCTATAAATCGTGTAAAGGTCCGAGTAAGGAGGCGATCGGGGTGGAGGGCTGGGCCAGAAACCGGGCTTTCACCCAGAAGACCGGTGTTCATCTCCCGTGTAAACAAAAGTCAACATCGATTCATTTCAGTTCTGTTTCTATCGTTTGTAAGTTTCTATCTTTTGTAGATATTTTAACTCCACGACCTTTTCCTAAACCGTCAACCACTACTTTTATTTTGAAAGTCTAACCAGATGTTAAATCTTTATTCTTGCAAACACTACCCCTAAAGGGTCTCCATGGCTATAAGAAGCAACGCCAAGGGGTCTTGACCAAGCGTCCACACGTGGGGTTGGACTATGAGTCCTGCTCTTTTCTGGAGGCTGGAGGAAAGTAAACTCTGACAAAACAGCGTGTATCATGGCGAGCAGCACGAGCCCACTGAAGCTTTCCAAATAAACTCACCTGAATCATTTGAACACCTGCAGAAACACAAACTCCATCAGCGTGAAGTGTGAGCAGCGCAGAGCCTCTCAGCAGCATCTGTTTTTTATTTCAGCCCTTTTCTCAGTGACGTCCGTCTTTAACAGCTTCTTCCCTTGTTTTACTCGACGTGTTGAGACGCGAGCGGGGCCCTCAAACGAGGCTTCGGCGCTCTAATGAACCATCTGGACCGTTTCTCTCTCGTTTATGGAGTCGTGAACAATTATGGCTACAAGAAGCAATCCATAAAAACCAATTACACAGCTTTAAAACAGAGCGTTGAAGTCTTTTCCCAGGGATCAGTGTGTTTGTGTGTGTTGAGCCACGGCGCTGTGAAACATGGCCTCATCCTCTCGTGACCCCACGTTATCTTTGCTTTTCTTTCTCTTCTTCTGCTTCGTCGTTTAATCAAAGACACATATTGTGCAGGATTTACATGTTTCATGCATCGTTTTATAAACAGATTTCTAGAGTTTAGCCTGGCAGAGACGTAATCAAACCTCCAGGGGACGGTATTAAACACCAGTACTGATTATTCTGGGCCCCCAAGAACTACAAGCAGGGGCCACCGGGACAGTTTCGGGACATCCTACCATGACTGCGCTTCAGTTTTGATGCATTACGTCTGTTCACAGTTTGTTTTATTTTGATAGTTTTGTGTTTCTGCATGTTTATGTGTTCTGCTGGATTGAATCTGTCGGTTTTTTTCTTTGTTTGTTTTCTTGTTTTTGTGTTTAGAATTTAATTTTAAGTCCACAGTAGCGAAGCCATTTTAAATAATGTGTGCAGCTGATGGAGCTCATGCAGCGTGGTGCAGGTTCTGAATGGACCTGTGTGGTGGGATCAGTCTTATGTTTATTTATAAAAGCTCAGTTGAAAACACAAGAATGTAATATCTGTTTCCTGTATTAATGACAGGCTCCTGTTTGTAATGTTCGCAGCTTCACCGTAAAACCACTCCAGGCCTGGAGGCACAAACTGAACGGTGGCCTGTCTGAAGTAATAGTTGGATAAACAGCTGAAGCTGATGTCAGTCCGCCCTCAGGACTCCTCTTAACTCTTTTTCCCTTCTTGCTGCTGTCTCAACAGTTTTAACAGCTGAACTCCTCAGAGGAGGAAGTCTTCTGATTGAGTGTCAAGAAGCATCTCGTCTGTCTGTTTAACTTTAACAGCCTCTGAGTCCTAAATGTTATTATTTTCCAAATTTGAACTCCGACACCCAACATGGTTACAGAACGGAGAGCAGTTTCACGTCCATCCCATATGAACCATGAACGGGGCTGTTACCTCCAGAACCAGCTTCTTCACTTTGCTTTAGTGCCTTTTTCTGCGGTTTGTGAGCGGTGGTGAATCCCTGAAAGCAGATGTATCTGATGAAGCTCATTCATGCAACAATGGACCTGTTAGGTGAGATTGTTCTAACATGATCTACACTGAAACGAACAATTGTGTCAGTTTGAAATTTACCATTTACTTCAATGCAAGGAACCATATCAACCAATAAGCTCCTGGTTAAAACAAATATTATAACTATAGCGGAGTCTGGCTCTGGGCCAACAGGAAGCACCTTTGAAGGCACTCGAGACCAGAGAGGGAAAATTACTAAGTTTGTCGAGGGAGTGTTGTAATTTTCTGCTTAAATAAAAATGAACTTACTCTTTTTTAATAAAAGGTCTAATTCTGTAAGGATCCTTTCCACAACTTTGTAACACGATGATCTAAACCAGTCAGCGGCAAAAACAAGAACTTTAGTACAAGGATCACGTTTCAGCCGTGTTTCATTGATCTTACTCAGAGCTGGATCAGATTAAAAAAATGTTTGTGTCCCAGTTTGTCATTTAGACACAAAAACACAGGGTGACGCTTTAAAAAACTGCAAGTTAATAACATTTTGATTGAATTTGTTGCTCTATGATGTTTTACAGTGTATCCGGGCTGAGTCTCAGATTAAAGCGTAATTTATTCTTCTGCGTCGAAGCGTAGCTGACGGGGCTGCGCTGAGGCTACGCCGTCGCCCGACGCGCACCTCCTCAAAAATATATCTACATGATGAGTCGAAGCGGACCGTAAAGGCCCATTTATACTCCTGCATAGGGTCTACGTGCGGAGCTACGTACACGGTGGACGCTGCGGCGCTACTGCCGACTGGCGTTTGGGGGGGTAATCGCAGAATGACGGACACACCTACGCATAAGTATAAGTGCACGTGTACGTGCGCAGCCTGCGGCGTAGGGACGCACGTAGACCCTACGCAGGAGGATAAACGGGCCTTTAACCTGTTAAATCTGGATCAGTCCCGGCTCGCGCGACACTGACGGGATTAAACTGCCATCTTTTTCATCAGCACCGACACCTTTGGCATTTAGTCCACCGTTCCTTTACATACAGCATGCGCCTGACTGACTGCCTCTCTATTCACAGCTCCTCTAATGAATTGTTCCACTCCAGTGAAAAGGCGGCTCGTAACAATGGCCGACAAATAGAGCAGGGAGCTCCTTCCCTTCAGCGGCTCGCCGCCAGCTGCAGCGGCGCTCGGCTTTGCAACCATCAGCTCTTCTTATGAAGTGCTGAAAGACTCACGCTGCCGTCAGTCTGCATTGTTTCCCTCCTCTTCACAAAGAAAACAGTCACTAAAGTCTCATTTGTCGCCGCTTCTCCATGGCGGGCGTGGCGTTGGAGGGATCCCTTGTGTGTCCATAAAAGGATTATGAGGGCTTAATTGAGTGTGCTAATTGAGGGGACAGTGAAAGGGTCTGAATGGACCTGAGGGGCAGATGTGGTGTGAAACCCCTGGCTCTTTCTAAAGAATTAGAATTAGAGGGATCTATTCTCAGCTCTCTATAACACTCAATTATCCCTTTCACATGGCGAGCAGGGGACCGAGCGAACAGATGGTTTCCACGCTGAGAGCTGTATGGAGGCCCTCGCTGCCTCCACGAGCGCCTTTTCTTCGGGAGCGATGGGCTTTTTATTAGCTATTCATGACGCGCAGGGTCTCAGTGGGAACAACGGCGGAGCCATGAACCGCAAAGAGAGCGGAGGCCTGGGTTCGGTCACGGCGTCCGTTACGCTTCGGAGCTGAAGAGAACGGCGGAGGGCGTGGTCACCTGGGGAGGAGGGGTGGGACGGGGAGGCAGAGGGTCTGTTGATGGCCACTTCAAGTCAAGAACAATGACATCCTTCATTGGTAAAATCCTCCCAGTTTGAGGAGAAAACCTGAAAGACAGAACATCTGGGGCTGATCCAGAGATGATGATGATGATGATGATGATGATGATGATGATGATGATGATGATGATGATGAATCGCAGCCTAAATGTAGAAACATGCAAACTGTCAGATAAAAAACTGACACTGATCGTTTCTAGGATTGTTGGAAGAAGATCTTAGTACCTCTCTTTCACCAAAAACTTGTGCTTAAGAGCTGATAATTTCAGTTTACAAGGTTTCAGGAGTGAATTCTGGGAACGTTCTCTCAGACCCACGATGGACTGCAAGCCAAGTTTATCTGTTTATATCACATTTCAACAACAAGGTAACTCAAAGTGCTTTACATAAAACAGAAAAGCAACAGGGAAATATAAAAAAGTTTTAAAGCAACATAAAATATAATAAAAGTTACAATCAGGGTTAAAAGAGTTAAATGGAAACTAAAAACAGGCTGAGGGGTTAATGAGCAAATAACTGAGTCACAATCATTCTGAAAAGAGAACAGAGAATGACACTTAATCTGCTCTCTCTAGCTGGTCTGTACTCGGGTCCACAGCAAACCTTTGGGTCCAGTGAAACTCCAAAAACCCTCGGACACTACAGAGAAACCAGGACCTGTCTGTCAGCAGGCCCCTTTGATCCAGTTAGACTCTGGACCCACCTGCACGTTTACAGGTGGACAGAGGTTCCTGCAAATCACTCGGGCGCCAGATTTAAGATCCACTTCCTTCACTCTGTTCAGTCTCACTCTCTTTATCTTTTCACTCAGTTACCTGCTCATTTCTCACCGTGTAAATATTTAATGAAAAGCAATGGTAAAAAGCTGAAAACAAAGAAAACAGGACAGTAAAAGGCAAAAACATTTTAGGATCAGACAGAAGGAGGTCGTGTTGTGTCGGTCAGGGGGAATGAATCTGGATATATTTCTGTACACACCAACATGAAAGTTAGAGCGACACTCATGCGACTTCTGGAGATTAAAAATAAACAAAGTGGTATAAAGCTGTTGTGGAGGCTGTAAATCAGCTCTGGACGTGAAGGACTTTGTGTTTTTTTATTGCTTTTTACAGCGTGTTTTTTTGGAAAATATAACATTTTTAAAATTTATTTCACATATCATGAAAATCAGAACTCTTAAATCACTCAAATCGTGCAAGAAGATCCTCTGCTGCTGCCACCTAAAAAGTAAAAATCACACTCAGCCTCCACCAGCAGCAACGCTGAAGAGTCTTTATAGCTTTTACAGCAGCAGAGACACAAAAGAGAAGATGGAGGGTGACGGACGATTTGGGCGATTTGGGGCTTGAATGGGTTGTATTAGCTCATGAATATAGGGCCCTGTGTAATTGCCCCCCCTGTATAATTGACCCCATCCACCCCCCCGCCTTGTCCTGTATTGTTAGACAGAGGGGATTGTGGGGCGAGCAGCGCTGTGACGGGCTGAATGCCACCTGTCAGAGAGCGTGAAGAAAAGCTCTGTGTCCTCGTTATACATCGCTAATTGACTTTTAGAGACATCAGGGGCCTCAGGATGAGCTGGGGGCAGCTACACAAGACTGCAGAGCTGATCAAAAGTGTTGCTGATAAATCAGCCAGTTTTTCACCAGCTGTTCTTTCCTGTGTCGTCTTTTATTTCTGCAAAGTCTCGTGTTTTCAGTTTCCTATTTCTGCTTCATCCTCACATGTCGTTAGTTTGCCTCTTTAGGTCTTTAAAGCGAAGCAATTTCTGAGCTGCATTTGAAAAGTTTGCACTCAGCCGGGAAACGAGAGACGAGAGACGACGAAAACATTTCTAACAAATTAAAGAGTGAAAACATTTATCAGATTAAAATGTAAATTCTCTGCACGTGATGCATCATGGGAGTCAGACACAATATAAACATTGAAGTTTCAGCACTGAAAGCAGTTAAGAGCAACAGAATGGTTTATTACTGTTAAATTTCACTAGATTTTTGTATTAAACATTGTTTTTGAACAGTTTTTTAAAAGTAAATTGACACATTCTCAGGTTTTTATTAGTTTTTATTTCATCAGAGAGTCTGTGTCGACATCAGAAAACGTTCGGGCCTCAGATCCGCTGCCTACATGCAGCAGCTTGGACGTGAAGTTTGAACGCAGCTTTTTTATGCTTGAAACTCACTGAACACTGAACAGGAACATCACAGCCCGACATTTACAGTTTAAACGTGTCGTCTGAATTAGTTTAAGGCAGCAACAGAGGAAGAAAACAAACCGTGGGGAAACATCTGGGTTTGTTAGAGGAAAGGAGAAATAAACTATTTATTATCTACTTTGGTAAAACTCAGACTGGGGTTTCTATTGTTGTCATTTATGGTCCACTGAGCCGTTGTTTTACTCAGAACCGCTGTAAGAACCATAAAAACACTCAGCCAGAACTTGGCTCTGTTAACTTCTGTTGTTTTAAAGGTTTGTTTTCTCTCCGAGTCTCTTTGCTGGTTTTACTGTGAAAATGTGGCTTCACTGCTTCTGTACATTTACAGGCCGCCGTCCAGAATTAAACTGCTGTTTGGTTCTGTTCTGTTCCCGTCACCTGTCAGACCTGCCTCTGGATTCCCCTCTGAAGCCTGCCTGGGTGTTTGTTGTCTCTGTGTTTGACCATGAGATGTTTGTTTGTTTACCTTCTTTTCTCTCACTTCGTTAGCGGCAGGTCGGTCCACCTCTTTGGGCTCCAGCTCCATTTCTACAACTGTTGGATGAAATGTGTACTGAGAGTCCGGCTGACGTCTCCCTCTCCGGCGCCACCATGAGGTTGATATTTGTGGTTTGTTTGTGGACAGAATCTGTTTGTGAACCAGCTTCTCGCTGCAGTGATGTGAGAGACACACCCTCTGACTCTGAAGTGCGTGTTAAGCGGTTTTCTGGCCTGTAGCGCTCTCTGCTGTCCATTTAACCGCACTGCGCCGTGTCCACATGCAGCCACAAAGACCCCCTGACAGACCAGGAACCACCCGCCTGTTAACCAACGCCGCTAATAAACACAACAAAATTTCACCTTCTTCAGCTCATCATCTCTGACCTGCGACCTCGGCTCATTACAGCCCATATTAACTCCCATGTAACCCTTTAAATGCAGTGTTGGGCCTTGTTTTGTCCTCACGCATGACTGTGTGTGTCTGTTATAGAAGTGTTATATTATGATCAGGAGGATCAGAAACAAACGCACAAGCCAACATGCTGCACGAACATTTCAGATGTGTTCTGATGGTGTTAAAACAGCTCTTCCAAAGCTGCTCCTGCAGCCCAGCTGTGGTGCAGCTGCACTAAAGGGGAAATAAAAAAAGCTGCAAAAAAGGTGGCCTTTAATGATGCATTTAGGATCCTGCTTTAGTTCCCAAGACGGACGAGTGAAAGTCAGATGTTTGTGACGAGTGATGTTCCAGGTCTTCGTGCTGTGTTGCAGAATGTTAATCATAAATTTATGTGTCGGCTGATTAACTCAACAAATTTAATCATTTCAGTTTTAACTGAACCCACAAAGTGATACAACAAATGTGTTTTAATTATGGTGGATTGACATGATCTTGTCCATGATTCTGCACTGTGTGTCTTTTGATTTGATTTTTTATTTTACTGCTCTGTGAGTTGATTGAGTGATTTAGACCCAGTCCCAGTGTCCCCCCTGAGCCCTGAACCCTCACAGGGCTCTGCGAGGGCTCAAAGTGCTGTAAACAGGAACAGGACAGCCCTTTGCCACTTTATCGCGTTACCTTGACAACGCTGAAACACGTAGCACACTTTTTATTTTATGCTTTCGCCTGATTTTTACGCCCTGCAGAGAGGAGGGAAGGGAAATGTCAACACTGTCGTTGGTCAAACAGCATCACTGAGCAAAAACTAAAATACACAGCTGAATAAACAAAGTGTTTCCTCTGACTTCCTGTTTTCTACGCAGCATCTTAAGTTAAGAAAACAACTTTAACATCAGTGTCGATGCTTTTTTTCTTCTCTTATAACGCGGATTTGCTGTGATATTTCTCTCCCCGGTAACCCGTGTTTCACGTCATACCGCTGTGAACTGTGGGTAATTCCCTCAGCCAAAGTCTGCAGAAACGCAGACTTACAAAAAGTCTAAAAACGGCTTAAAGCGTCGGCTGGAGAGCCTTTAACGATTTGCCAGTAGCCCTCATGGACCTCTGTGAGGGGGGGTGCTGGGATTCGGCCACAGACATTTATACCTGCTGATGCTCCCGTTGCCATGACAACAGTGAGGCTGGTGCTGCTGCTGGGGATTTTTCTCCTTTTATAATCTCAAAATTATTACTTTGAGATTCGTGCATTTAAAAAAGCTGTTTAAAATTTGAACAAAGTTTATTTTTAAAAAATCTAACAGACGCCACAAAGTTAATCAGCCGAGCGACCTTTTAGCCTTCAACTATCTTTAACTGCTTTGCTTTGCATTATGGGTAACACACGTGGCCAGTACACAACCCAGCATATCGTCCTCTGTCTGAGCTTCAGAGGCAGAAGGATCCAAAGATGCTGCGACTTCTTTCCAGGTGTTGGTTCAAATCCCAGTTCTGACCCAAACATTTATTCTAACTCAGGCGAAGTACCTGATCTTTGGGTTTGTTCCCACGAATTTGACGGCTGCAGTGTTTCTGCCGTCCGTGTTCTCAGCACAGTTTAGACTGAAGTCATTTTACTCGTCTGTACGCTGAGCTTCATCCTGTTTCTGACACAAAGTGCTTTTTTTTTAGCTTCATCCTTTGAAAGTTTCAATGCACAGATGTTTGAGCCGCTCTGATCAAGTTTATCTGTTAGAAATGACATAAATGTGCTTTTTTAAACACTTCAGGTGCAAACAGACACACAGAAAAACAGACAAATAGAATTTTAATAAAAACAAAACAAGCCATTTACAAAAAGTGAACATCTGTCCAGCTGAGGCTGCGCCGCCTGGCAGACACTGTAATACACAGATCATTCTGGATGGAAAAGAAAATAGTTTGTCTGCAGCAAAACAACCTTCATTTCATTTCCTTCTAACCACTGTGGCCTCGCTGACGCTGCATTCATGCAACTAACGATTATTTTCATTATCAACTAACCTGCCTGATTATTTTCACGATTAACTGACTGATCGTTTGGTCTATAAAAAAGAAACTGTGAGAAATGCTCATCATAATTTGGGTTTAGTGACGTCTTCAGATTGTTTTTTTTTTACAAACCCCAAAGACTCTTTAATATCTTTACTCTTTTACTTTACTGTCATGAAAGCACTTCCTCACTTTTAAGATGAAACCAGCGACTTTTTCCACATAGTTTGCAGTAAAGACTGAATGAAACGATTAACCGATTATCAAAGTTGTAGAAACAAAACTCTGTTCCTGTATGAAGACCGGGAGACGCAGCCGACCTTATTTTGTTCTCCAGGTTCTCCGATAAATAAGCTTCACGCTCAAAATGACCATTTGGATGTCGGGCTGCTAAGATCTGATCCAGCAGAGACAGCGTGGCCCCTCCCTGCTGCCTCGGCCTCAGGGGACAAAATATGTAGAGCGAGGGACGACTGATAATTTCACAGACGCCAAACTGCGACTTTGCCTTCGATTATCTTTTAAAATAAACATCATGTGTGAGATTCAGGGCGCAAGTCCAACAGGAACATCAGCCGCCTCTCGCCGTACGTATTTTTATCTGAAATAAGGTCCCGCGGTGGTCGACTTAAGATTAAAACGCGCAGCGCCACCAGCAGGCTGCGTCGGCTCGTTACAGGCCGCTCGTTCAGCTCTCAGCAGCTTCTTCTTCGGGCGTTTTTGTGTCACGCAGCCTTCGTGTCGGGCAGCTTCCTGCGGTCCTTCCCGGCGTTCCTCTTCCTCTTCTTGCTCAGGAAGTTCTCCAGTTTGCCGCTCTTCTTCAGCTCCTGGTATTTCTCAGCCAGCTGCAGCTTCTTCTTCTCAGCTGCGAAAGAACAACGAAGATTCTTTTCAGAAAGTGTCTCCAGCTTTCTCAGTGTGTTCAAATAAAACAAATATATCATTCATATAGATAAGACAGACAGACAGACACTCTGTCTTTTATTTGTACTCTTCCTTTTCCTCCTGAAACTTCGCTCATTGTTTTACATCTTTAAGCTTGTTTTCTCTCTCGCTGCCTCACGTTTGCTCTCTTTCATTTTAAATGTCATTTATGAACCTTTAAGACTTTTTCTTTTACTCAAACCTTTGCTGCAGTTTGACTCCTTTGTTCTTTAATCACAGTCTGTGTGTTAAAGACAGGGCTGCAAACTGATTATTCATTACAGATTTATCTTTTGTGTTAAATAATTAATCTTTTAGTGAATAAAAATGTCAGTTTCTCAGATCTCACGCTGACGTATTAGGATGTTTTGTTTGTCCAAAACCCAAAGAGACTCAGTTTAATTTACAAAACAGAACAAAGCAGACAAACTGAGGCGAAGCTGCAACCTGATGTTTGCTGCTTCTATAAAAGACTCATGAGATCAATCAACACATTTCACTAACAGATAAACAGTCGGTGTTAAATCAACTGGAGTTGGAGCTCGTTCGCTCCGTATTTTCCCCAGAATTCTGAGTGTGTCAGGATACGAGGAGTTTAAAGACACGTTAACAGCTAAATCTAACATCGTGGCGGCCGACAACTCCAAGCTTGTTGGCGTCACAGGGAGTAAATTTGTAGCCTGACTCTCTTCAGCGTGTTTTAATATCCTGCTGCTCCTCATTAACACTGAGTACAGATGTGGTGTGTCGTCCACCTGCAGGGTGACCTTTTACCCTGCAGGTAAGTTACACCTGGACTTACCTGGATCATTCGCTGCACAGGCCTCAGCCGTCAGCGCTGAAAATAAAGAGCCCAGCTGTGTAACTACAAACAGAAAAAAAGGTGTTCTTACAGTTCTTGAGGAAGAACGGTCCTGTGCCCTGATTGGCTCGTTCTCTCTGCTGCCTCTTGAACTGCAGCTCTCTCTCTCTCTGCTGCTCTCGGCTCTTCTTCGCTCGCTCCTGGTTCTCCTGCAGAAAAGGACACAGTTCACAGGTTTAGAGCCGGCAAACGCGCCGCCACGCAAACCGAAACGCCTGCAGGGACACTTTACCGGAAAATTAACGTTGTCAGACGTCAGCGAGGTGACGAACTGACTGGAGCCAAAGTTAATAATAAACGAGCCTGATGATGAAACTGAACCGTTTACGTTTCACTTTACTTTGTCAGTCAGACGCTGGCTGTCGCGTCTGTCGCTTCTCTGCTGGGACAGCGGCTCATCTTAAACCTGAACCTCATGTTCCCATGTTGTAGGGTCTGCATGAGTACTTGGAACAAAGTATTTACCGCCAACAGGCTCAGGATGTAACAACAAGTGTCTGACAGCATTATGGAAAGGATCCCTACAGAGAGAGAAGGATTTTTCTGTTTGGTCAGAAACAGCTGGTCAATCCCACCAGACTCCACTGATAAAAACAGTCATTTTACCTCGCAGAACAGGGCAGAGTCCGGTGAACCGACGCCTCTGTCGGTTAGTTAGTTTGTGTTATTCTGTCTTTTCTTTGGCGTTTTTAACCCTTTAAAACACCCAATTTCACACAATAACACAAGCAAACTCAACAATCAAGGCAGCGGCAGAGCAGCAGGCCCGGTGTCCTGCAGGGGGGAAATTACTGTTTCTGTGAATGGAGTCTGGTGCTTTGAGCAACTGTTAAAGGTTAAAGAAAAAGGATGTGACTCTTTAAAAAATAATCACAAAAACACGGGAGGATGGGGTCCAGGTTGAAAAATACACATTAACCAATCGGCTGTGACCGACGTCGCCGTCCCACTGACATCATCTTCAGTCGACATCAGAGGCGCTGACTGAAGAAATATCCTGATTTAAGGGGTATTATTTCTGTAAGTATTCTGCAAACATCTCTCCGTCACTGTCATTCATGATCTGCTGTGGACCTCCAGCTGTTTGCGCCTGTTTCCAGGAAAAACGCCTAAAATAACAAACCCAAAATAAATATCTGCTCAACCATCAGACGCATCTGCTCTCCTTTGAAAGGAAAAATAAATCCAGTGTAAATTAACACATTTATTTTACCATTACAGACTAAATCAAGATGCAATAAAAAAACATAATATTTTCATCCTCACCTGGTTAAAAAAACTATATTTTTAATGCAATAAAGCATCAAAACCATCATAAAGTAGATTATAATGGAACAGAGTGTCTTCTGAAACACCTGGAACACAACTGTAACTGTAAATCTGATGAAAATAAACTAAAATACAACAGTTATTACACAGATTTTGGCATTTTTACTCTTTAAATGTTGACTTTTATTGGGAGTTATCTTTAAAAACACTATTTCCAGTGTTCCCCATACGCCACCATATCAACGCTCAGACTCACCATCCTCTTCAGAAGGAACTGCAGCTTCTCCTTCCTCTGGTTGTTCGTCTTCGTCTTCTTCAGCTGCTTCTGGATGATCTGCAGACAAACATCTGGTTCAGTCTCAGTCCAGCGTCCCGACTTTAAAGCGGTTTGTTCTGCGTTTTAAAGCTCGGCCTCTCACCTGTTTCTCTCTGTGTTTGATGTCGTCAATGAATTTATACGTCTTCTCAAAAATCTCCGGGTTGTATTCTCCCGACAGGTCGTCAAAGCGAGGATCTCTCAGCGTCTGAGGGAAAGGTAAAAACAGTTTAAAGGTATTTCAGGCAGAGGAGACAAACAGAGTTTAACCTGCAGGTTTCCTTCACTCACTGGTTTCCTGACGGCGACGACCTGACGGAGGAACGGCACCGGTCGCTTAGCTGAAACCTCCACCGGCCTGAAAACACAAGCACACGCTCTAAAAACCCTCAAAGGCTGAATGTAAGGAGGCAGCTGTGTGAGCGGGCTGCGACGGCTCACCTGTTCTTGTTCAGTCGTTTCTTTTTGCGGCTCTTGCCGCTCGTCCTGCTGCCGTACGCGACCTCGTTGTAAACTTTGGTTCCCACTTTGTTCTGCAGCTTCATGATGTCCTCAAAGGACATGGTGGAAAGTTCTGGCAGGGTTACAGAGCAGAGACTCAGCCGTTGGTGCTGCACGACATTTAAATCTCATTTAACAGGATGAGGCCTCTTCGCTCCACTACAGGCGGCGAATGATGCACATTTGCACCCCGTCTAAGCACGTCCACCACAGTGCTTGTTTTTACCGTTGACAGGCTCAGATTGTAATAAAAAGTGTCTGACAACATTATTGAAAGGACCCCGACAGAGAGAGACCCTTTTTTCAAAGTAAGACACTTCTTGTGTAACCAGAACCAGCCACTATGCTGCTCTTGTCAGAACCACCAGACTCCATTCATAAAAACAGTGATTTTAGCTCGCAGAACAGGGGAGCTGCTGGTCGACTGCTGCCTACAGAGGTTAGTTAACTTGAGTTAGTCTGTGTATTCTTTCGGATTTCTAACCCTTTAAAAACACCAAAATCACAAACAAACAAACAATAAAAAACATCTACGTCACACAAGAACAAAGCAAACAGTACAACACCAGCTCCAGTGTTACGCAGGGTAAAATTACCGTTTTTATCAATGGAGTTTGGTGGTTTTGACGAGAACAACACAGCAGCGGTTTCTGCTTAAATAAAAGTGATTTTGTCCCAGTTTGTCATAATTGAATATTTCGCAGACAAACTCACCGTTTTTAATGTCTTCTCTTGTCCGGACGCCACCGCTACCACCAGCATCCTCTCCGTCTTCGTCTTCTTCATCCTCCTCCTCCTCCTCCTCCTCCGAGGTTTCACCGTCCTCTTCTTCGCCGCCCTCAACCTCCTCCTCTACTTCACCATCATCAGAAGCTTCCTCGCCAAGATCCTCCTCGTCTTCGTCACCTTCGTCACCACCATCAGACCCATCTTCTTCATCATCATCATCATCACCACTGAGTTCTTCCTCTCCTCCGAGGTACCGCTCTCCCTCCTCGGCTCCTCCTCCTCTCTTCGTGAGCAGAGCGAAGTTCTTCTCCACGTCAGAGTCTTCATCATCACTGCTGCTCGCCGCCGCGTTTTTCTTCTTTGAGGCCGCCAGCTCCCACCGCTGCTTCTCCTTCGCCGCCATCAGGTTTTTTTATGGTTGTGGAAGACGCAGACGGCTGCGGAGAACAAAAGGACCGACGTTGGCTCAGTGGTTCAAGGCAAGTAAGTACTTTAAGTACAAATCTGAGACTCTTGTATTTTACTTGAAAGCTTTATTTACCAGCATTGCTGTAGATTAAACTACCTCAAAACACACTTTGATGCAGCAGGAATATTAATAACCTCAGATATAATTATGTATTATTATAATATTTTCAGGTTATAGTGTGTTATTAGGATCTGGATGCAGCTTATCAGACGGCAGGTCAGCTTCTTTGCATAATTTGAGGTAGATTCATGTTTAATAAGTAAAACCAGGATGACAGACGGAAAACAAGTTTTAAACCATCGACTGGATATAAAAAGGTTTTAACTAACTCAGGGCTCTCAAGTCTCAGCATTCGCCGTGAGAAAATTGGTGCTAAATGATTATTGATGCAGTCAAAAACTCTCCAACCTCTTTGCAAAAGCTTTGGCTTTTGTAGCTAGTGGTGAGCAAAGTAACTTAGGCCAGATCCTTTTTAAAGTATAAGTACTAATACCTCACTGTAACAATACTCTGCAAGTGCTGCATTGAAAAAGTGAAGTAAAAGTACGTAAGCAGGCCATAAGCAGGAAAATGTAGAAGTGGCCTATTAAAAAGAAAAGTCGCCTCAAAGCAGAAAGAAAAATGTCCCATATGACTGTTATTATATTATTATATTATTATTCCTCATGCGTTCATGTAGTTGGTCTCGGTTTAACATTTTTGTATCAGACTGCAATTAATGATTATTTTTATTATGTATTAATCAGCTGATTATTTTCTCCATTAATCGTAATACATTATGAAAATGTTACCCGGAGCCCAAAGTGACACCTTCACAGCACTTGTTTTGTCAGTCCAAACCTCATAATGTTTAAAAACAGGCCTACATTAAAATAATCTAAAGTCAAAGCTGCAAATCTTCACATCTGTGAAGCTGGAACCACTAAAGGTTTTTACATTAAATGCCAATTAAATTTCTGTCAATTAGCCTAACTGATGTAGCTCTTCTAGCTGGACTTAAATTATCATTATTTTGGGTGTAAAAAGTTTATTTTTTACACCCAAAATACATATATATTTTTTTTATTTTCATACATTTCTATTATTAAAATATAAGTACACACATAAATAGTCTTTGATCAGATTTATCTATTGTTATCATTTCTATTCGGGTCAATTATGAACTAAAATCTAACTGCAAACATTTGAGCGGCTCCTCGTTATCTTCAAACTCTGGATAAAACTTGAGGCTCCTGAACCTGATTTACGCGCATCAGCGGCTGCAGTAAAGCTTCCCGCCACTGGCGGCAGCACCGACCACAATGCATCAGTCCGTCACGGAGGAAGCTTTCGCGCCATCTTGGATAGTTGTTTTGAATTTGATGAAATTCGCCGGCGCTCCGTCGGTTTAAACAGAGTTTTTGTTACTTTACAAGCCCCTGAAACCGACGTGGATTCCCCTGAACTGTTGCGGAGAAGTTCACCTGTCCTCCAGGTGGGTTCGTGTGTTCAGCCTTCGATCGATAAGCTACTTAGTTAGCACGGAAACGTCTGAAGTGGCTACTCTGATAGCACCTACACGTCACTGCCCAGCTAGCTAAGTTAGCTAGCACCTTGGTGCTAACGGTCTGTGCGTGGTTTTCTCCAAACTCACGAATTAAATTCAAGCATATCGTTTATTCTGCTGCTGATTAATCGCCTGTTGTTTCACTTGTATGCTTGTATTAAGCCAATCACAATAACGACAGGTCTCGTAGAGCAATGAACTGTGAACTGAACTCCATGCAAAATATCTGGCATTTAGTGAATTCCTGGTTTAACGTTACAGGATTAATAAGGTTACGCAAAACAGGGAAGCGTTTGATATTTTAGAGTATCGATAACAGCTAACACTTATCCAAAGTGATTACGCAGATTATTTTAAAATGTAGATGTTTGTTAGCTTGTTTTTCATAATCTCACTAACTTTGTTTACTTGCATTATCAAGAAGCATCAACTCGTGTGAGAAGTTAACCTCGATATTTCGGGGGGATATTGTCCTTCTGTCAATCACTTCTGTGCCGAATTAACAGCTGGGTCGTAAAGAAAATATAAACATGTCATTACATTTTGTTTGTTACAACATGCCTTCACTGAAAAGCAAATAAGTTTCAAACCGGCAGATTTTCAATTGAGTTTGACGTGATGTTCTCTTCAGCAGCTGGAGTCCAGAAAACGTAACGTTAGCGTGACCCGGAGCCAGCTAACAAGTCCACATAGCAGAGGGGTCATTACAGATCCAGTCTGCGGGGACCGAGTTAAAGATAAAGGCTTATATAACTCACCTCAATATCAGGTTGTTGTTAAAGTCCTGTTTAGCTGCGCTCCATTATCCACGTGTGCGCGTGTCGGCAGCAAGTGTAGCTCCAGGAAGAAAGCAGTTCCGGTTTCAAAATAAAAGTCTAACGACTTTCTTAGACAGTTTTGGACGAGATTAAGGAGCAAAATGTGCTTCGATTTCATGCAGACACGTCTAACATCGGAGCCTTTTGTTGTTTGTTACTGTCAAAGTAAGCAACATTTCTACTATAGCGGGTGTTTGTCTGACTCAGTTGTTTTGTAGGCTAAAAATATTAACTTCCTTCCCCAAAAGTAAAAGAGACTCACTTTAAAATAATCCATAAGATATACCCGGTGTCTGACTTTCTGAGAAAAAGATTTAAATTTGATGTAGACCCTTGTGTATTTTGTGAGATGATTGATGAGACTCTGGAACATTTTTTTTTTTCTTGCCCTGTATCCAATAGCTTCTGGGCCGAGGTACATAATTGGCTGTCACTTAAGATGGACAATATCCCTACTCTCACCTTGCCACACATTCTCTTTTATATGGATAATATAGATTCATCAATATCAGATTTAGTCAATATGATTATTCTTATGGGTAAATATCATATTCATTGTAGTAAGTGGAGATGTTCTAAACCTTCTTTTGTTTGGTTTATAAATGATTTTAAATTATTTTATTCCTCACTGAAAAGGATAAAATCTACCAGGACCGCTAGGAAATTGTGTAGTGACATATCTAGGAAACTACTGTTTTGACCAATCTCCCCTCTGTATGCGTATGCCGCTCCAAATGTTTATTTTGTCTTATTTAGCCTTTTCCCTTTCACTTGTATATTTTGAAGTAGCCCCCCCTTTTGGTTTGTTCCTGTGTTCTCTGTTTGGTTAATACCTCTTGTATATTGACAACATTTGTTTATACGCTTGTATTTTGTTTTCCCTACGAGAGTTTTGTATACTGCTTTTGTCAATAAAAAAAAAACAAAAAAAAACAAAACAAAAAAAAAAAAACCTGCATTTCCGCTCATCTAAAAAAAAAAAAAAAAAAAAAAAAAAAAAAAAAAAATATTAACTTCCTGTTTTAACGGCGCTGCAACATGTTAGCTTCACACTACCACGCTGCTACTTCCGCTCACGGACAGCTCTGTCATGCGCAATGCTGCCCTCTGCTGGCCACACACAGCCTGCTCCGAATTAATGAACAATTCTACTTAAATTGAACTATTTTCTACTTGTTTCATCTCATCAGATATTTGTATTAATATTCTTTAACTTTATCAGGTGTGTTTTTAATAAAAGTTTATGTCACTGTGACTGTGTTAGTGTGTTATCTGAGTTCACCTGAAGATATAAGTTAATAGACCTGAAGGTTAAAAACAATCCTAAATGTATTGTACTTATATGAAATTAATAAATGCATTTATTTATTTAGTTTCTTTCACCCGCATGAAGACAACCCCTCAGAATAAGATGTTCTGCAGGCAGTATTTCTAATGCTGACATGAAATGCTCTCCTAGAAGCGTCTGTTAGCACTGTGAACTTGTTACTTGTTATGGTTGTGCCTTTGTAATTCATGTACAGTTAAAATTAAATACATTATTTTTGTTTGATATTGAAGCTGTTTGGGGGATGATTTGTTTTATTAGTCTATTGTTAATGTCTACTTTATCTACTTTATCTACTTTATCACTGTAAAGTTTAAACAAATCGAGTGTAAAATGTAAATGAATGTGTATAAATAGGCTCCCACGTGATAAAATGTTCAAAAATTTTATGACATTTTTTCCCCTAAAATCCAGCTGAACAAAACATTTTCAGGACTTGATCCACTCCGATAGCTGAAATCCGATCAGGTTACTTTTTGAACGACTGGACCCCGGAGACAGGTGGGTTTGTGGCCCAAACCCGCGAGCATCTTTCGCTCTCCTGTTCCTCAGGGAGTTTGTGAATCTCCCGCCTCCCAGAGGAAGGGCATTTGGCGTGGGAGTGTTGGCTGGACATTGTGGGGCTCTGAGATTCGGTTCGGCTGCCCGCCATCTCAGGACCTGGTTGTGTCTGCAGGAGGAGGTTCCCTCTGTGAGGCTGCTGTGCTTGATGTTGGCAGGCAGCAGGTTCAGGTCTGCAGGAGAAGGACAGATGTTTCTCGATGCCTTCTCATGGTATGAAATATTTTACTGTAGCTCCATTTGAGCCATCTGCAACAGCAGGACGCTGCTTAGTAACACAATCTAATACTACAGTAAGGGTCACATGACTGTCTGCACTGTGAGCAACAAACACTAATTGAAGCAAATGTTTAGTATGTTTAATTTAACTACTCGCTTTGTGGAATCTGTGGTTTTATTTTTATCCGCGATGAACTTAAAATAGAAAGGCACCAAGAAACTGATGAATAAATAAAATAAACATTTATGACAACATGTTGGAGTCTTTAATCATTTTAACATCTTAATGAAAAGTCAATGGTGAACCAAGAATATCAGCTTCACATAAAGAAAGCAGGCGTGTCGAGGAATTCGGAGATAAATCACATGTTGGTTTACTTTTTTAAACCCATGAAAAGAACGAGGTCACAAGATCGAGTCCGGGTCTTCTAGAAGTACTGAAGGATCTGAGCTCTTCCTCCACCGCTGCATATTAATGCTTGCTCGGTCACAGATCTGATTAGATGTAATAATGTGGACGCCACCTGAAAGCAGCTGCAGGTGGCGGACGGATAACAAAGTCAGCAGGTTTAGTTTCTTTTATAAAAATAAAGCAGGTCAGCAGGTTGAGTTTCCGCCTGAGGATGAGCTGCTGTGAATTTGTAGGAAATGTAAATTCCCACAAACACACAGGAGGAGGAGTTTACTCCCGTTGCCAGGAGATCCCGGTGAAGAGCTCCGTAAAGTCGGATATATTCAACCGGAAGTGGATAAACCGTCCTTCAAAATAAACAGAATTTTAAATTGTTCACTCTTGTAAAAGTTGTGTTGTCTTTTCTGAAGTAAAGTACTAGTACAGCATTTCTACTTTATGCTACCTCCAACACGTTCTCCACTAACTTTATATATATATATATATATATATATATATATATATATATATATATATATATATATATATATATATATATATATATACACATATACACACATATATATATATATGTATAGTTGTTCAGATTAGCCCTGCCTTTAACAGCTGCAGCATTAATAATTCCTACATATTAATGCATCAATACTTATAATCCAATATGTTCTTCTGAAATGGGCCATTCTACATAATTAGTACTTTTACTTTTTGTGCTTTGAGTATAAGTTGATGCTGATACTTTTGCACTTTTACTTCAGTATGTGAATGTAAAGCCGAGTATTTCTGCACTGTGGTACTTTTACCTGAGATGGAAAACGTCTTCCACCACTGCCTGTAAGTTATTATAAATTTATAAATTAATGGATCTATTTGTTAGCATTATCTGTTCATCAATATCATCATTATCATTATGTGTATATTATTGTCTATCTGTCTGAGCAGATCGGAGATGATTAGGCTGCTACATGACGCTTTTATTCTGAAAAGTCGCACCGGACGTGCCGTCGTCCTCTCCAGCGGAGCGGTGCGTGTGTTGATTGAATGATTGTGATCCAGACACACTCGCAGTCAGACGGGTCCTGGATGCTGAGCAGGATCAGAGCTCAGCAGGAGAGCCGCCGCAGCTCCGCCCGCCGCGCGTTGCCCCCTTTTTCTGCTCCCATCATCAAACCCACCTCAGCTTTTTATCCCCGAACCGCATCTCCTGCAGAAACCAGCCTGTTTCCTGTCCTCTCCCGAGGGATCGGACCGCAGACAGGTAGAAAAGGCCCGCCGGCTCCCGGCAACAGGTCGAGAAGCAGCTGAAATATTAATATTAATAATAATAAAGCGGATGTGGATCCAGCGGACTGAGACCAGCAGACCGGAGGAGGAAGAGGAGCAGGAGGAGGAGGACGGGCTGATGGTTTGAGCTGCAGTCTGGATGCGACAGAGAAGAAACCTGCCAACATGATGCCGGTGAGTGTAAAAACATTATTATCCAATCATGTAGTTTCCATCAGTGATAATGAAGCTGCAGCTTTTATTGTGTTAAAAACCCCAAACCTGACGAGTTAGAGTGACATAGTCTTTACCGTCATCCGGTTCTGTCCAGGTCGGTTCCTGCTGCTCTGTGTGCAGACTGAGGTGGTGATTAACGGGATTAAATCAGGGGAGGCTCCTGAGACAGTTTGGTTTTATTTCCATTGTCTGCATGAGACGCTTCAGGTCTGCAGCTGAGTCTGATAAAACGCACGTGGTGCAAGGCAACTTTATTTTTTATTACCACAGGGAGGCAAATTCAAAGTGCTTTAACATAGAAGCGACACAGGGCGAAATAAAAAGACATACAGTTTAAAGAAAAGAGTTAAATAGAGAGTGGAAACAAGATAAAACATTAATGAAAAGCCTTAAATGTGATTTGATTTGAAAGTCTGCAGCCCTCTGAAGCTCTGAGAGATGCAGCAGATATATAGAGCATGAAAACTGACAGACAGAAGCAGACCTGATCCCAGGACTTTGAAAAACGGTATCTAGGCTCCGGTGTTGATACCAGTTCTCATGAATAATTAAATACATGGACCCCAAAAACAAAACAAACAGAACAGATCAAAGTTAGAAATGAAATCGAGCAAAGGAGGAGCCGTCAGCTTCAGCTCTGACTGACTGATGAGCTGAAACATGAACTTTTAAATTCCTGCAGCGTTCAGGCGTCTAAAAACCAACAAGCTAAGGGAGGTAACAGAGGTCGCCCATCCACGCCTCCCAACACCACATATATGATGAGTGTTAACCTGCGTCATGTGACTTTAAACACGTGGTTAACGTTGTGAAACGGTCACAGTTTCCTAAAAACTGACCTCCGTCCACTGCAGAGTTTCAGCTGCGGATCGGAACTGATCTCAGTCTGTATTAAACTGAATCGGTTCGTAGATTCATCAGTTTGTCGAAGAAATGTCAGAACATTGGAAGTGAACACGTGTGACATCAGCGACCGACCGTAGGAGGGTCCGAGGAAACTTTGGCTGAAACAAAGCGAACAAAGCTCTGAGATCAGCTCTAATTACAGAACTCCACCATTGTGCCATTGTCTTCACTTTGAATGCTGATCCTCTCCTGGTTTATAAGGGAAGCTTTGACCTTTTCATCCACACTGCAGTGCTGCTAAACCCTCAGTGTTACTGCTGCTGCACAGGTTGGGTTCTGTTCTGTTCTGGACCAGGTTCTCAGGGCTGGTCCGTCCTGCCTCTCACTGCAGAGGGTCTCTAACGAGGCCAGAAACATGTCTGGAGAAAGAGATCACGGTTCCCGTTTCATAATACCCTGATTTAACTGAGCGTCTGGTGCTCCTCTGTGAGCCTGTTTGTTCTGGCTCAGTATTTCTCTGAGTATTTTTGGCTGCATGGAAACTGTGAATCTCAAAAGCACCATCGATTCATTTTGAAATCGGGGATGTTGCATTAAAATCTGTTTCCAAGATTAGTACTCGGTCATCTGTGCAGCACCTGACCAGACGGCCCGTCCTGGGCAGAGAAGCAGCCGTACAGGTGGATCACGCAGCAGCTTAGTTTGACCCGTATTTAGGTTTGTTGTTCAGGCCGTGACCTCTAGTGGCAGAAGAAGTCAGCTGACGTAGAACAACGAGCGAGAAAGTCCGTGTAAGGAGGTGGTGGATGAGTCAAGTAAACTCAGGACTTTCACCCAGGAGACCGTGTGGCAGAAAGTCAAAGGTGACAACGTTTGTAGATGATGATGTTCTTGTTTTAGCCGCCATCGTTTTGTTGCCTGAACCTAAAAACTACCACCTTTTCACAATGTTTTCACAGATATGTAGTTTTATGTTTTAAAAGCTCAGTAATTTCCTCAAACAGCTGCGTGTTGTAGTTTCTATCAGACAAACAGGAGGAAATAGTGCACCTGTTGGGGACTATTTTCAGCGGCGGATGAGTCCACATGTGGTGCTGTTTGGTGCAGCAGGACGGCGTCAGAATGTGTGTTCACGGCGATGAAGGAACATGTGACCCAGTGCAGCAGTGAGGTCACTGATGGATTTAATAGTTTCTATGGTTGAGAGGAAGAAGAGACTCGTCAGGAGGTACGTTCACTGCTGGTCTGACTCTAAAGAGGAGAAAAATATATGATATCGTCAGACTTATCCTTTGGGCCATAACACCGCTAAAGGGGAAGTTTAGTCCTGTTTTCTTTTGTACAGCTCTTTGCTCAGAGTCAGTGAGCTTCAGAAGATAATAATAATAATAATAACTTATATTTTTATAGCACCTTTCACAGGACCCAAGGACGCTTTACACATAACTACAGAGACACAACTAACAACACAACAACTAAAGAAGGTCATTCTGGATTGAATGTCTTGGTGAAGAGGCGGGGTTTCAGCAGATTTTTACAAGTGTCCAAAGACGGAGCTGTGGGGATGGAGCTCCGGAGGGTGGGGGCCATAACATTAGGCTCTGTTCCCAGAAGGCTGCAGTCCGGTGTGGGGGATAGAGAGCAAGCTTTTGTCGGTGGACCTCCGGTTCCGTGACGGGGTGTAGGGGTTGAGAAGCGACAGCGGGGGAAGCTGAGTGGATGGTTTGGTGCAAAGATACAGCTGTGTGTCATCAGCATAAACTGAGACCGTGGTGGCTGATTATTTGGCCAAGGTGGAGCATGTGAACGGTGAAAAGGCGGGGACGAAGCACAGGGCCTTGAGGAACATCTTGTTTCACTGGGACCCGGAGGGAACCAGAGTCTCTGTAGGTGAGGAACCGTTCCCGATCAGAGAGATATGACCGGAGCCAGGAGAGCGCTCAACTGGTGAGGCCTGCACGCTCAGATAGACGGCTGAGAGGGACGGGAAACCAGCCTGTTCTCACGCTCAGGCGTCACAGATGCACCAAAACTGCGATATTGTGTGTATAGTAGACGCCCCCCTGGCTAGCTAGCGATGTAACCGCCACATAAGTTAGTGCCTAAACCTAATTCAGTGAAAATATGCATGTGCTAACGCTACCTGCTAGCACATCGGGCGTGAGGTCTCAGAACTACAATACAGGACTGGAAAAGCAGTATACAGGTCTCCTTTAAACCGGAGAGGTGTGATCTGTCCAGTGAACCCTGAATGTCCAAAATAAAATAAAAAATCTGCGACAGTTAACATTTAAACGTTTCAGCTGCAGTTATCTGCACGTAAGATCTGCCGTCTTCCTCTTTAAATGATCAATAAAACAGGAACTTGATGATGAAGAGGAGGAAGGTCTGTTTGAGGAAGCAGTGAGCTGAACTTCTCTTTCCAGCAGCGCTGTTTACAGACCGTTTTATTATTATTATTCAGTCTGGTGCGTAACATCCAGTCAGGGTGCTTAGAGAAGTTTGGGGTTTTTCAGCTTGTGTGTGACTGGAAACGTAAAATGATCCTTAAATGTTTCGCTCATGCTTCCTTTAAAACGCAGCCTGATCATTGTACCACGTCCTCACCATGCTGCCTGGTAACTGTTTCCCCAGTAACCAGAAAAAGACACACACGCACGTTCAAGGTCACATGGGATCAGCATTGTTTTAGTATTCCTCAGGCAAAGAGGAACTGAAGCAGGGAAGTTGTAACCTTCATGTCCGTTAAGCTCGGCCTGATCTTTCACTTTGGGCTGAAAAATGAAGTGAAATCATATCGAAATCGCAAACTGACCTACTGCAATTTTCAGATCGCAGGAGCTGCAATATTTGTTGTCAAAACATCATTTTAAATGAAATATCTTGGTGCTGCAGAGACCTTCTGGCCTACGCGTCACATTCTCCAGACTTTAGAAAAACACATTCACACAAATCATTTTAATATCTTTTTTATTGAAAATGAGAATTTAAAATGATCTTTCACTCGTGAGAAAACAAACTGTCAGAGAGGCATCAAACCCTGAAACAGCTGATTTAGAAAATGATATCATGTTCATTCTGTTGGCACGCTGACTTGCAGAACGCTGTACATTTCAACCGGGGAGAGCGGCGTCTTAAAAACTAATGTGGTGCACTTCTTCTTCTTCTTAGTGTAACGTCACCTGTCAGGTCATTTGACTTAAAATAACTAAAAATGAACCCACTTTGCTGTGATCCCTGCTCTCCTGCTACGTAGCTCAAAGTGACCGTTGAAGTGTCCTGCGCTCCAGCCTCGACCTTCTGACCGTACTTCTCAGTGTGAAAGCTGTTGATCCACTCGAGTGAGAGAACCAAGGGCCCCAGTTCACTGCAACTGGATCTGGTTTTACTACACGCTGATTTAGGATTCATGGATCTGGTTTTCAGGATAAAGGCTCCCACCAAACCTTTTTTAGTTTGTGCCTCGTTTACTGAAAAATAGTCAGGGGTCAAATCCTGAAATTGAATTTGAATTGAATGAATCATTTTAAATCAGGCAGGGGGCCACGGTTGGCCCACAGGCCGTAGTTTGGGCACCCCTGGTCCAGCATGTGCGTGTGATATGGTAATGGTGACGGGACTTTGTCTGGTGGGGTCAGAGGGATCTCATTATGAACTGAAGACTCGGACGAGGCAGCAGGGTCGACGGCTGGTTCATTGTTTTCGTCCCTCAGCTCGCAGTGACATGCAGAACTGGCCAATTAGAGGCGAGGAAATACGCAGGCAGCCAATCAGAGCAGGGTCCTCCTCTGAAGTGTGGCTGAGGAGGGTAGGGTTTGAGCTGTGTGTGTGTGCCTCGTTAATCTAATATTGGCGTGTCACGTGACGCCGTCAACCATATGGCTCCAGCCGTCTACGCCGCCTACAAAACATTTGGGAGGTGACCTGCAGCGTGCCAGCTGCCACCACGTCTCCCCCGAGCAGAAGCAGACGGGGCAGCACGTCGTTAAATCATCCATCGCACTCATTAACAGCAGAGTTTATATTCTCACTTCAGCTGGTCGGCACCGCTTCACGTCCTGTTCACATGGTTTCCTCTCTGATCTGAGATCTGATCCAGTTCTACAAAGTCAGCATGACGGATCCTGCAGACGACACTTCAGGTCGATCATTCGATATCGATAATTATCAGGATAAAGTTCAACGGCTGATTTTTGCTCCACACTGAAAGTTCTGATAAAATCTGTTTTCAACAAATACGCACAAGTAAAATGAAATAAATCTGTTTCAGTCCTTTTTCCTCAATAAAATAAGTGATGATGATTTTTATCGCTCAGCCCCACATTACTCAGGGCTCCCACACGTCCTGGAAAGCCTGGAAAACCTGGAAAACAGTTGTCAGTCAGGCCAAACACTTTACAAAAGTAAAAAGCCCTGGAAAATTTTAACGTTACGTTGCAGCAGCGTTGTGAACACGCCCCCGGGTCTGGTCACATGGTAGCGCAGGTTGGATGACATTAATTTAAATGATCGAAACGTTATTGTTTTTACTTTGTTAGCATCGTCTCAAAGCTACGTCACATGGCGCAAAATATTTTTAGCTGTAGCTCACAGCCGGCTGTGATTAGTCTCATTAGGCGCAAACATTCGGTTTAATAAACTGATTTAAAGCTGAACCTGGTTCACAATTACATCAATTAGCTTTTGTCCCGTTTCTTTGGCTGTCTTACACTTACATATCTGGACGCCCAGTAAAAGGAAGTTTAAATAAAGTGTGGTCGACGTGCAGAGCAACATGCTTTTGGCACCGTTACACTGCATCTGGGCTCACGACCACAGGGACGTTACAAAGTCACATCAGCTAGATCATCTCTGGAAAAGTCCTGGAAAAGGATCTGTAGGAGAGAGGGGGGACCCTGGGTTCCTGCTAAATATGTTCTCAGTACAGTGTTTGGGGGCTGCTGTCTGATTTCAGAGGTTTGAATCCCCCACAGCCCAAATTCTCAGTGTAAGTAAACAACTTAGTTAAATATAAAGTTCTTTTGATTATATTTTCCTTAAAACAGAGCTTCAATAATAATAAAACAGCTGATGTTAATAAAGAATGTCCCTCTACATAAAAAGAGGCAGCCGTCACAGGGTTTGCCCTGTTTAGCTGTCGCTGAGGCCGGAGGCTCCGTCTCATGTTGGTGAATCCTCATTGTTTTGAAGAAGCTGCTGACGTCTTTCAGACAGCTCATTTGCCCCCTCCCTGCAGTGGGGGTTTGTGGGCCGGTTGGAGGTATTAAGCAGCGTGATGCTGTGCTAATTCCTGGCTGGATTAAGAGCTGCAGCCTCAGGAGTTTAACGAGGCCCTGGCCTGTTGACAGGCGGACTGACTTTTCTTGCAGCTTCCTGTTTAGCTCGCAGAGTCCGGCACCTGTTCTGGGTGTTTATGACGGTATGGAAATGACTCTGTATGCGTTGTAGATAAGAGGATCTCAGAACAAACAGGCCGTCTTTGTTTTCTCGGCTACATGTAAATCAGGCTGACAGAGTGGAACACAGCTGAAGTTCAGGCTGCGTAACATTAAAAACACAGAATATGTCACAGTGAAACCACCTCGCTCACATGTCAGTAGCTTTACAGTGATTAACGTGAATGAATTGTGAACATTAACATGAAGCCAACTTCTTTCTGGATGATGATGAGTCAAATCCGACGTGAAGAAGTCATGTTCAGACTTTGATGGCTACAGACTCTGTGTTAATTATATTGTATTTGATTTTATGTTGTGTATATTCTACTTTTACTGTATTTTGTTTCTCCACCTTCTCTTGAATTTCCCCCCCGGGGGATTAATAAAAGAACACCTGATCTTCATCATCCCCACAGCAGCTTCACTTTATGACGCCGTCAGTCTGCACTCACGACGTATTGAGGTTCATTAATGAGGCTCGCTGACGACAGGAGGTCTCACTCCCCCCTCCGTGTTGTCGTCCTGAGGGACGGACGGCCTCTCCTCTCCAGGCTCTGATTGGCTGTGGCGTTGCCTTGTCGACCTTGGTTCTCTGACTGACGGCGGTGACCCACTTCATCTGCATGAACCTGAAGGAAAACGGCGGCGCTCCAGTTTTCCTTCAGAGCTGCATTTAGGACAGCAGGACGGCTGATTCTGGTTCAGCTCCAGCCTCTGTTGGTTTCATTAATGTCGGAGACACTGAGAGATTAATGTGATTTTTTTTTTTTTTTTGTTGACAAGAACATTGGCTGATGAGAGGAGAGCCTCGAACCATGATCCACCTCTGTAGACCAGCTAGTGAGCCGCAGTGCTGAGTGTGACCCTCCTCTGAGAGAGTCCGCTGTGGCTGTAAGCTTTTAGTTTGGACCTGAACCAGGACAGAGCTGGCAAACTGAATATTACCTCCAAACCTTTCCCAGAGAAATTTGAAGAGCGAAACATTCATCGTTTTACCCAGAATCCCCCCTGATGTGTGACCTGGTACTATGTGTACTGTGTGTACTGTGTGTACTGTGTGTACTGTGTGTACTGTGTTCTTGTTCCAAAGCCTGGAGAACAGATCTCTCTCTCTCTCTCTCTCTCTGCCAGGTTCACACTTCATCTGCTTCCTCCAAGTGAGAAATTTTATTCTCAGAAATAAACAACTAATCTGCTCCAAATCCATCATGATGCATCCTCTTGCTAATAAATGACATTTTAGGATTCGTGACTGGAGGTCAGCCCGGCAGCGTCGCTCCGTGGAAGGCAGCGTTGCGTCCATGTTCCACAGAGGACGAGTAATCCTGACCTCGGTGATCCCTTGACTTTTCCTCTCAACGCCACCACGAGATTCACATTGGTGGTTTTGAAACATCTCGACAAAGAACAGATGGATCGTGGCGAAATGCAGTTTGGCGCTTCGTGTTCCCGTCAGGATGAACTGTAATAACTGGTCAACACTTTGCTTTACGACCAAATATCTGCAGAACTAGTTCCCATGAGCCTCGGCGTACTTTGTGTGCTAATTAAATGTTAGCATGCTATGATTGTGAACACGATAGACATTATCTGAAGAGTCTTGTAACTTAACAGCACAGTCACTTTGCTCCCGATGGTTGGCCGGCCGCCTGTGTTGGGTGTGTGACTCTGTGCGATTGAGAGGTTTAATTTTAAAGTGCTTTGCATGAAAGTGCTACTTAAATGTGACCATTTACCCTTTCATTTTATTTACCATCAGAAGATCAGGGTTGTTATTTGGAAACACATTGAAAGTGTGAAGATGTTGATGGGACGCGATAACAACTTTAAGTTGCTCTTTATTTTGGTTGTTGTGCTGTAAACAGTTTTCTGGGCTCAGATCTGTGACTGTGCTCATCGTCATCGCTGAAATCAAGAAACACCTTTAAAGACCGTCCCCACAGCAGCTTCACTTTAAAGTGATGGTTATTCCTCTCACCTCCGACGCCGTCAGTCTGCACTCACGACGTATTGAGGTTCATTAACGAAGCTCGCTGACGACAGGAGGTCTCACTCCCCCCTCCGTGTTGTCGTCCTGAGGGATGGACGGCCTTTCCTCTCCGGGCCCTGATTGGCTGCGGCATTTCTCAGTTTTCTCAGATCTGTGACTGTGCTTGAAATCCTCCAGGCGGCAGCTTGATAATAAAACATCCAAGACTCACCGTGTAGGTCTGTAACCATTCTGACGTTAGTTTTAAATTCATAAAGGTTTCATCTCAGCTGTCCAGGATTTCTTCTCTTGACTTTCTGTAGATCCATATTTTTGTGGTGAAAGTACTTTTTTTCGGCTCATAAGTGGAAGCAGCTCAAAGACGGAATGAGGACAGAAGAGCAGCGTCACTTTCACATCTTTAGAAACCATGAAGGACAATTTACTGAGAACACCAGAGGCTTCTTTATAATCATCTCAGGATGAGCTTTTTATCTGTGACTTGGGATCCCGTTCCCCCTTTTGTCTTGTATTTATCTACCCGGGCGTCCCAACGCCCTGCTTTGTGCTGTTCCCACTCCAGCCTCAGTAACAGCCGACAACACGACGCAGCTCTGTTTGTGAAAACCCAACAGACAGGTCAAAGAAGGCAGCTCATTTTTCACATCAGCAGACGAGTGCCGAGGTCAGGTTGGAGGTTCAGATCCTCAGAGCAGCTCCACAGAGAACACGAAGCTCAGCGGCCTCCGACGGGCCCGTGAGCAAGTCCTCGCACAGCACCGCCCGACCAGGATAAATAAAGGCTGGAAAACGCCGCCTCCGTGAAGGTTGGCGGGCTGTGGGAGGCGATCTGGCTCTGGGCCCGACAGCAGATACCCTGCTGGAGTAACAGATGGCCCGGTGCATCATGGGAGTTACAGTATGTCCACAAATATCTGTTTTTGTCTGAAATAGCACAGGATGCTGCCGTGAAGGTGAAGAAGACAGGTTTTGTTTTTGGCTTGTCTGTGGCTTCAGTGCATCACTTCACCAACTCTTTTATCAACACAATCAATTTTATGTTTTAAAGGCGCAGGAAGCACAAAATCAGGAAGTAGTGGCTGAATAAGTGTCAATCCTGGATGCTGTCTCGCTATGAGCTCTTAGAAAAGCTCAGCAATGGTCAGGTTTCCTGGTCCAGATGCTGGTTTTAAGACCTGTTCGGCTCATTTGATGTGCGACTGACGTTATCTACGGGGGGAAATTAATGCAGCTCCGCCCTTATCGTTTCTGGTGTGTCCGCTCTTTTGTAGATGTTCCTCACCGTGTACCTCAGCAACAACGACCAGCACTTCAGCGAGGTTCCCATCACGCCGGAGACGCTGTGCAGAGATGTTGTGGAGCTCTGCAAGGAGCCCGGCAAGGGCGACTGCTACCTGTCCGAGATGTGGAGAGGCTCAGGTCGCCTTCAGATCTTATTATCGTATCAAGCTAACAAACTTGTTTTTGTTCTCTCCTGATCTCAGCTTGGTCAAACAGTCTACGTTCTGTCTTTTGAAATAATCAGATCGTGTCGTGGGAGAAGGGGAGCTGATGCTGGAGGTGTTGCAGCGATGGGGGCAGCAGAGGGGGGAGGTCCGGTACCTGCTGCGTCACCAGAGAGCGCCAGGACGAGAGTCAGGTAAGAAGTACATTCATGTTATAAACCAGATTTTAAAAACTCCCCATAAGCACTGCACGTTACACTATTGCATTACTCAAATCCCACGATGCAATGCTACGCAGTATCGTTACAAAACTTACACTAGCTTCATCTAAACTGGACGTCTGCAGACAAAAAAACCTGGTGACTGCGGCGCCCGGATCATCACATCTCATAGTGACACACCGGAAGACAACCACGGACTGTATGAAAGGAGCGAGCGTAGCCACCATGACGTCACCCACCATGGCGTTGGACTGCGGTTTTGGAGCCTCGAGTTTGGCAGTTTGTCCGTCGCCCTCTTGTGTTTTTGGAAGCGGACAGCTGAGACGGTGGAGCTAGCTAGCTTGCTTAGCAAGGTGCACCTGTGATTCACGTTAACGTTTCGACAAACAGGCTAAAAATAAAATGTACAACCGACTTCTTAGTGTCTCTTATTACAACCGGACGCTGAACAAGAAGACACCTGATGTGAAGACGCTCTGCGAAAGGGTCAAAGCTCTGAGACGAAAGCACCCAAAGTTCACAGCTGGGTGAATGTACACAGAGGGTGTGTTGGCTCTATCCAGACGGTAGCCCCGCCCTAAAGCCCCCCCTGCTTCCTGGTCTCTGTTCCTCTAAATGGGACCATAATTTACTAAATGAACATCATGCTGTGTTGAAGAAGACTTGAAACTAGCGACTGAGACCATAAACTCAGAGGTGCGTTTGACTTGATGCAGCGCTGACTTAACGTGATGCATGCTGGACTTGAAACAAGGCGTGCTGGTTTGAAATTGTGTTCGACTTGCAAAACGTCACCGTGTCACATTAAAACCTCGTGAGGCGGCTGAGGGCTCCGAGTCCGGCGGCCGCAGCTTCTTTTCCCCGACTGCACCAAGTTGGAACCGCACTGTTGCCCAGTCTCGCGGCATTTTTCTTTGCAAATTTCGCGACATCAGTCATTGATCTCAGCTCACAGTGAGCTGCTGCAGGTAGAGTGTGTCAGACTTGACGCTGTGATTGGTCGAACACGTAGTCTGCCGTTTCTCTCAGCCAAGTCATGACTATGATCGCCTTCTCTGACACAGTGACCATTTCAAAAGCCAAACGTTTTAGAGATGTTCAGGCGAAACTGTGTTACATTCAATTCAACTCAGCTTTATTGGCGTAAATGTTAAACAACAATGTTGCCAAAGCTACAAATAAATTACAAAAGAACAATTCATTTCATACAGTTTATTAAATAAAGTAAATAAAACAGTAAAACTGTTTGTATGTGTAAAAAAGAAAGAAAAAAATTATTAAAACTAAATAAATAAAACTGTGAGTGTTGTGAATTCAATTCATATGGTTCATCAAATAAATAAAATGAAATAAATAAAATAGTAAAAGACTGTGTGTGTGTGTGTGTTAAAAATAATATATAAAAAATTAAACTAAAATAAATAACTAAAACAGTAAATGTGTATGTGTGATAATAAACAAAAAATAAATAATTAAATTAAAAAACTAAGTTACACATAAATGTCAAATGTGAAGTAAAACAATTAAAGGAACAATTTACTAAAATAACAAAGTGAAATAATAATAATTAGAAAATTATTATTTAATATATTTATCAGTCTGAGTTTCCGCTGGTTGGCCTCACTTTGTGGCATGAGGGGATATATTTTGCTGCAATGATTTGACATTCTGGCTATTTACATTCTCTAAACTACAAATTTAACTCTGCAGCTCCAAAAGCAAAATGCAAAGCAACAGCTCAGCAAAGGTGATTCTATCAAAGTGCTTTCGTCACAACAAACTGTATCTGTAGGGATCTGATGGAAACCACACCTTGTTCACAGTCAGAGAGTCTGGTACAGTTTATACAAGTTGTGGCTGAGAAACTGCAAACTCACGAATGCAGAGAACAAACATGTATCCCTCCAGACAAACGGAGAACACAGAGTAAAAATACTTTAAACTGTATATCCAGTTGTCTTTTGTGACGTGGTGCAGATCAACTGCAGGATCCTCCGTACAGTAACGGAGGAGCTTCACTGTGTAACTACAGCAGATGACGAACTGTAATCAGCTTATGACTCTATCCGAGTCGGGTGTGCAGCTGCAGGACTCGGTGGGGTTTTACCATGGATTGTGATTTGTTGGGATTTTTGTCCTAAAAACAAGGAAATCCCCTCTGAGCTTTTGGTGATCTGATAAAAGGTCGCACAGTTCGGCATTCACACTTCAGACCTGTGCGGCGCTTCCAAAAAAAAACAGGCATTTCCTGCCACAGACTTTTAGCAGCGGTTCAGTCAGTGCGGTCAGATGTGCTGGTTTTGGACCAGAAACCAGAGCAGTGGACAAATTAGAAATGTACATCTGATGATGGTGCACTCAGGCCAGAATACATGGGGCAGTTAAGCCAGCTGTCTTACTGCGATTCTACGTTTTTATGCGTCACCAAAATTAATTTTAGATCCCAAACCATCACGTCATGCTTCCAGAAATGGAAGACAGACTGGCCTTCAACTCCTCTTGTGGATTTGGACAGAGAGGAACAACATCACCATCTGGTACGCTGCTGCCGCCGCCAGGGACGAGGGCAGGCTGCAGCGAATCGTTCGCTCTGCAGAGAAGGTGATTGGCTGCAATCGTCCTTCTCTTCAGGACCTGTACGCCTCCAGGACTCTGAGGCGAGCAGGAAAGATTCCAGCTGACTCCTCCCACCCCGGACACAAACTGTTTCAGACTCTCCCCTCTGGCGGGAGGCTGCGGTCCATCAGGACCAAAACCTCTCGCCACAAAAACAGCTTCTTCCCGTCTGCAGCCTCATCAACAAGAAGACCCGGGTCCCCACTGACCCTCCCCCCTTCAAATAATACAATGCACATATCTCATGCACGAACCTGCCACATTGCACATATGTTGTTGTTATTTTTTGTTGTTCTATGCTTTTATATTTACTTACACAATATCCTCTCCTGCTGCAACACGTCTGCACAACACAAACCCAGAATAATGCACATGTAAATATCTGCAAAGAGTTTATTATTTTTCTCCATTCTTTTTAATATTCTTATATAACTTTCATTGCCTATTTGATTTTTACATATTTCTACATTTATTTATGTCGGCTGTACGTTTGTATGGTTAGCACCTCATCACCAAAACAAGGTCCTCTAACGTGTAAAAACTACTTGGCAATAAAGCTCCTCAGAACAGGACGTCCTCACCCTTCATCAAGTTGAGCCAAGAAACCACTTTTTTTTTTTTTTACAAAAGTCATATTTTGAAAGCTGCTTATTTTAGATCCAAAGTGATTTTTCACAGGAAAGCACCACATTTTGAAAAGCATCTACATGTTTTAGTTGGAGACATAACTGTCATGTTGTCCTCGCTTTAAATCCGCCTCTAAACTGGCAGTTAATTTGATCATAAACCAAAGGACTGGACAAATTTAAATGTATATCCATCCAGTGATGGAGCTTGAGGACAAGTCACATGACCAGTAGGATTCATCCTCTGGGGACCTTTGATCTGGCAAAAAGACAAGCGTGGAGCGTTCACAACTTTAAACGTGGCAAAGTGATAGAGGACTGATGTTGGCGCCGTCAGGTGGATCAGTGTAACAAGTCCCAAACGAACTGAATAATTGGTTGACGTCAAACATGTAGTCGTTTCCATCAGCCGTGAGTCCATGACCGTGACCGCCTTCGCTGCCACAGTGACCATCTGTCAGAGAGACGCTCAGGCGAGACTAAACATTTAACGCTGCAGCTCGTTGATCCATTGAAAAGTTGTTTATAAAGGTTCTGTCAGCGTTGGACCGACTGACCTTAGAGCCACCAGCTTCAACGCTAACTGTGTTTTCTTGTCCAGGTGGATCCAGAGCTGCAGATCAGATGATGAAGAGGGACCAGGTGAAAGCCTCGGTGGAGAGATGCGTGGAGAACGGGGTGAGAGACTTTTACTCAGAGTTGAAGGAGGAGACAGAGCAGTGTCTGTAAACCAATAAAGAAATGGTTAGCCTAGCTTAGCACAAAGACTGGAAGCAAAGGGAAACTGCTCTTTACAGGTGGAACAGGTGCTGGAATAGAAAAGATGGCGGCTTTAGCTTCAGTTACTTATTGTTGGATAAACTGGTGACTAGTAAGGTAACATTTTCACTCAGAACACCAAAGTGAAGCAGCTTTACAAACAGCCAGCCAGAGCCTCTGTTAGCTGTGCTGTAACTTGCAGCTTTAAATCCTGCGGTGGTTTGAAAGCTGCACCGTGCGCATCGTTCACGTCCGCCTGAAGGTGAACTCTGACTGTGTGTGTTGCAGGTCTCAGCCGCTCGTCTGGACGTGACGCTGAGCGACCTGCAGGATCTGGCAGCCCGGCAGCAGCAGCAGATCAATGCCCAGCAGCAGCTGCTGGCCTCCAAGGTACAGCACACACTGCTAATGCTATCGCTGCCAACCGCTGCCGGTGACTTCAGCCTCCGGGGAAGTTGAGCCACCCTCGTTTCTCTGTACCCAGTCATCCACTTTTCTCCCCCTGTGGTGGCGAGCACATTTTTGCCTTTCAAAGTGATTTTTTTTGTATGTTCAAGGACTCCTGATCCCTGCGTCTAAACAGTTACAGACAAGTTTGAGAAAAATCTCTGCTGACGTTTGCTCTAAGATGCTCGATGTTTGTTGACATGGCAGCCAAAATATTGCGATATATTGCAATTTATTACCTTTCTTCCAACTTCAAATTGTCCCCAAAGGAAAACTCTTTTTCTCGTGGACTGAAAAAGCAACTGATTTTATTATTTTAGTACCAAAAAGTAAAATTCTCAGGTACAATTCATGTAATAAAAGATCGATACTTTCGATTCTTGACCTCCGTGTATCGATACGATGTTGGCACAGAAAATATCGCGATACTATGCTCGACCCCGCCCCATTATGAATTTTAGACCAGAAACCAGTCGTGCCACGCTTCTATAAATGGAAGACAGACAGGGCTTCAACTCCTCTGGTGGATTTGGACAGATCAGTGGGACAGGGATGGAACAGGAAGTCCATACGTCAGGTGACCCGGGACATGAAGATCAGCTGGATGATTTTTCCTGGAAACACCGATATGAAATAACTTGGAAACAAAGTGTTTCACGATCTAAGTTTAATGAAATGTTGTGAACTGGCATCTGAGTTTGTGGGACAAAATTACACTGTCGTCCACAAACACCCACGTGGCTCAGCTTTACTCTTTATTGGGCCCACTTTCGTATCCAAAGTCATTATTATTCCCAGGGCTGCACCACATCCTGTGCATATTTCAGTTAGAGACATTACTGTCATGTCCTCAGTTTAAATACGGCTCAAGTAAAAACTGGCCAAACTCAGCCACTACAGATTTTCTGAAAACAATCTGTCCATATTTCTACTAGCAAACCAACATTATTACATTAAGGCTCCTACTGTTTCCAGAACTACCTCTGCCACGTGGTCACGTTACCCTGCCGTGGTGGGGCCCTCTCAGACCCCCCTGTTCTCTCCGTTATCTGTGGACTAGCAGAGTCTGAAACTCCCTCCCTCCGCTTCTTTCTGATGGCGTTCAGTCTCACCCCGGACCGTAGTGCCTTGCCCTGCAGGCTGCAGCTCGCTCTGCGCTGACACAGACGTACGAACCGACTGACTGAGAGAGTTTTCCGGGTGACCGGGTTGTTGCAGGAGCAGCGGCTGCGGTACCTGAAGCTGCAGGATCAGCGGCAGCAGCAGCAGGAGGTGTCCGAGCAGGAGCGACTGCAGCAGCTCCGAGAGAACGCGCACAACCAGGAGGCCAAACTGCGGCGGGTCCGGGCCCTCAGGGGCCAGGTGGAGCAGAAACGCCTCAGCAACAGCAAACTAGGTCAGTGTGACGGAGGGTGGCTGGATGTGTGGGTGGGATTTTTTTCTGTGTTAAAAGTCTTGCTTTAAAGTGTGGCTGAGGTTTCTTCTCCATTCGCTTCACTGCAGCCTTTTCTTAGAGCAGCATCTTGTGGCGTTTAGGGGAAACTGCATCCTGAGACACGCCGGGCCACATTTACTAAGAGTCTGTTTTTCAGGAGCAGCAGTGATGCTTTCTGCCCCCAGAAACATTCACCATTTGATTTGTGTGACAGTTTTGAGAGGAGAATGTTCTGCCTCTGAAAAGCAGCAGTAAACACAGCGCAGAGGAGATTTAAACCTGTCAGAGGGGGAAAGTCCTTATTCCAGAGAAGTCCCGACGACATCAGAGTTAGGGTGCGTTCCATTTTCCTCGGGAAGTTGGAGGTCGGAGTTGGGAATGACGTCGCACCTGAGTTGGCAGCGTTCCAGTAGAACAACAGATATAAGTCAGAAAACCAACGCTGATTTTTTGCACATGCAAACATCGCAGCGACATCGGATAGGAGACACAAATAAGACCGACGGGCAACGAACAGTAAGTTACTACAGCTTTCACTGCTTTCACTTCAGCAGCCATCTTGGATTTTGAGGGCGGGTTTGGTGAGGTTCTCCCGACTTTCCGAGTCAAAAGTCCGACTTATTGGGGCGACTTGGAACTCGGAAATTCCGACTTCCCAGGTGAAAAGGCAACATTAGAGTATCACTCCACACTGACTCTCCTCATCAAATCCGGTTCTGGTTCCTCCACCACAGATCTTGTCAGTGCTCTGTAACCTTCCTCCTCCTCCTCTTCCTCCTCTTCATGTCTCTAAAGTGAAAGGAGTCTCTGTCCCAGAGGGGCGTCTCTGGGGACTCGTCTCATCTGTATCCATCGTCGGTTTCCCTTCAGTATAAAAGCTGACCGTCAGCTCACCTGTGTTTTGTACCTGAGACGTTGCTGCTGTTAGCGTCAGCTGGATCTGGGAGAGCGCGACACGTCGAAGCGTTCCTTCAGATTCACGGCGTGTTGAAGGAAACGCTTCGTCTTCCTCCCTCGCACCAAACCTCCTGCAGCTGCTGCAGGTTTTTAGTGAAGCTGAGCCAAACTTTGGAGCGTTTGCCGCGGTCCACCACGGTCCAGGACCGGAACCAGAAGGACTCTCTTCTTCACGCTTTGTTGACGTGACACATGAGGTGACGTCAGGTCGGCGTAGCAGCTCCTGCAGATCAGAGACACTTTGATGGGCTGTAAAATGCTCACTGCTGTTCAGTCAGGAGCTGAAATATGCAGGAAGTCAGGAACTGAGGAGCAGAACCCAAACGCACGGGTCTTGGACATTTGGTACCAAGTCCAACTTGGATATGGTTCTCGATACCCGACCTGATGAGCTGCTGCCTTTGTAAAACAGGAGCTGGATCGACTCACATTGTGGCTGCAGATTCAGTGAAAGGAAAGATGGTTTCACTGAATCTGGTTGGTTTTTCTTTTCAGAACAAAAACAAGCAGAATTAATTTTACAACCCACAAACTGAACGGTGTAACATCAGGAAGAAGTCGAAGAAAACAAACGAGTTTTACAAGCTAATAATAGATAGGCTTCACTGATGTCACCTTACGGGACTTCTGGGTAATGAATTTTGGGTTAGCACATCCGGTTTGTAATTAAACTGTGTAAACTCAGTGCACATCTGCCCAGTCAGCAGAAATCATTCCACAGCCATGTGTGGCGACAGAGCAGCGTGGACCGGATCAGATTAAACACATCTGAGCCGGACTCGGGGTCATGGTTATGGAAATTAAGGATTACATTAATCTGCTGTTTCATCCTTTCAGGTTCACATCTGCTCAGCTGCATGTGTGTTCAGGGAGTTTGTCTTTTGTCATTTCAGGACTGCAATGAGACAAACTTTATAATACTGGGGACGACTTAAAATATTTTAAAGAAGCAATAACATTAAACTGAAGCACAACATTATTTTTAAAGATACAAGAAGTGATTTAAAAGACATTACTGATGATGAGGATGCTCTGACTCTGCACCACTAGTGTGCACGGTGATGTAACTGTGGCATTGATCAGATAGTTCATGCTCTAAATCAGAGTTTCACTGATTTTAATGGAAAAACATTCCTCTAAATAAGTTGTCCAAAGAAGTATTGTTTTGGTATCAAGGCTGAGGCCCAGCTGTCTTATTGTTATTATTCGTGTTGATCGTGTTGCGTCTGTGTGTCAGTGGAGGAGATCGAGCAGATGACCGGCCTGTTCCAGCAGAAGCAGAGGGAGCTGCTGGTCGCTGTGTCGAGGGTGGAGGAGCTGAGCGACCAGCTGGAGGCGCTGAGGAGCAGCAGGCTGGAGCCTCCTCCTCCTCATCACCACAACTCCTCCTCTTCTTCCTCCACAGCAGAGCTGGAGCGCCTCTACAAAGAGCTGCAGGTGAGATCTCCGTCGAGCAGCTGCATTAGCATGAAAGTCTCCACAAGTCCCAGAGCTAGAGTCCAAGTCAAGTCTCAAGTCTCTGAGCTAGAGTCCGAGTCAAGTCTCAAGTCTCTGAGCTAGAGTCCAAGTCAAGTCTCAAGTCTTTGAGCTAGAGTCCGAGTCAAGTCTCAAGTCTCTGAGCTAGAGTCCAAGTCAAGTCTCAAGTCTTTGAGCTAGAGTCCAAGTCAAGTCTCGAGTCTTTGAGCTAGAGTCCAAGCCAAGTCTCAAGTCTTTGAGCTAGAGTCCAAGTCAAGTCTCAAGTCTTTGAGCTAGAGTCCAAGTCAAGTCTCAAGTCTCTGAGCTAGGAGTCCAAGTCAAGTCTCAGTAGTCTCCGTCGAGCTAGGGAGTCCAAGTCAAGTCTCAAGTCTTGAGCTAGAGTCAGAGTCTCAAGTCTCTGAGCTAGAGTCCAAGTCAAGTCTCAAGTCTCTGAGCTAGAGTCCAAGCCAAGTCTCAAGTCTTTGAGCTAGAGTCCAACTCAAGTCTCAAGTCTCAAGTCTTTGAGCTGGAGTCCAAGTCAAGTCTCAAGTCTTTGAGCTAGAGTCCAAGTCAAGTCTTTGAGCTAGAGTCCAAGTCAAGTCTCAAGTCTCAAGTCTTTGAGCTGGAGTCCAACTCAAGTCTCAAGTCTTTGAGCTAGAGTCCAAGTCAAGTCTTTGAGCTAGAGTCCAAGTCAAGTCTTTGAGCTAGAGTCCAAGTCAAGTCTCAAGTCTCTGAGCTAGAGTCCAAGTCAAGTCTTTGAGCTAGAGTCCAAGTCAAGTCTTTGAGCTAGAGTCCAAGTCAAGTCTCAAGTCTTTGAGCTAGAGTCCAAGCCAAGTCTCAAGTCTCTGAGCTAGAGTCCAAGTCAAGTCTCAAGTCTTTGAGCTAGAGTCCAAGTCAAGTCTCAAGTCTTTGAGCTAGAGTCCAAGTCAAGTCTCAAGTCTCTGAGCTAGAGTCCAAGTCAAGTCTCAAGTCTTTGAGCTAGAGTCCAAGTCAAGTCTCAAGTCTTTGAGCTAGAGTCCAAGTCAAGTCTTTGAGCTAGAGTCCAAGTCAAGTCTCAAGTCTCTGAGCTAGAGTCCAAGTCAAGTCTCGAGTCTTTGAGCTAGAGTCCAAGCCAAGTCTCAAGTCTCTGAGCTAGAGTCCAAGTCTCAAGTCTTTGAGCTAGAGTCAAGCCAAGTCTCAAGTCTCTGAGCTAGAGTCCAAGCCAAGTCTCAAGTCTCTGAGCTAGAGTCCAAGTCAAGTCTCAAGTCTCTGAGCTAGAGTCCAAGTCAAGTCTCAAGTCTTTGAGCTAGAGTCCAAGTCAAGTCTCAAGTCTTTGAGCTAGAGTCCAAGTCAAGTCTTTGAGCTAGAGTCCAAGTCAAGTCTTTGAGCTAGAGTCCAAGTCAAGTCTCAAGTCTCTGAGCTAGAGTCCAAGCCAAGTCTCAAGTCTCTGAGCTAGAGTCCAAGTCAAGTCTCAAGTCTCTGAGCTAGAGTCCAAGTCAAGTCTCAAGTCTATGAGCTAGAGTCCAACTCAAGTCTCAAGTCTTTGAGCTAGAGTCCAAGTCAAGTCTTTGAGCTAGAGTCCAAGTCAAGTCTTTGAGCTAGAGTCCAAGTCAAGTCTTTGAGCTAGAGTCCAAGTCAAGTCTCAAGTCAACTTGACCTGTAGAGTACAAATTTGGAAAAGGGCAAAACAATCTCATGAACTATTTTTGCTATTTTTATTTGTAAGTCATCAGGAAGGCTAAGCTAACCGGCTGACATATAAATTACAATGTCAGCGTCTTCCAGTCTTACATGCTCACTCCTGTTCTTCATCTTTGGCCTCCCAGCTGAGGAACAAGCTGAACCAGGATCAGAGCGGCCGGCTGCAGCAGCAGAGAGACAGCCTGAACAAGAGGAACCTGGAGGTGGCGGCGATGGACCGACGGCTGGCCGAGCCTCGGCAGCGGCTCTGGAAGAAGAAGGCGGCCCTGCAGCAGAAGGAGAACCTGCCAGTGAGAATAAATCAGAAACATGTTGGGTTCTAAAGGGAGTTTGACCCTTCATACTGGAGCAACTTGTAACGAGCAGAAAATCAGAATGAGCCTTATTTACTGAATTAAACCTGCAGACCTTAAACTTACCATCCACCGTTCCCTCCAGGTGGCTTCAGACAGCTCGGCCCCTCACCATGCCGTGGGCTCCAAAGTGGCAGCAGTGGGGCCGTACATCCAGTCGTCTTCCACAACAAGCTCTCAAGGGCCTCAGGTGCCGGCCCGCCAGGATGTTCTGGTGAAGCCGGCGTACCCGGACGGCACCGCCACCCTGCCCATGCCCGACTCGTCCCTGAAGCCGCCTCCCAGACCGGCCAAACCAGCCTCAGGTGCTCAACGCAAAGTTACAATTTGAAGAAAAATAACTATTATAACTATTTTTAAGTTTTAATTTATTTAATCTCAAACTTAATGTCTTTGATGCGCCGTCAATCTTTCTGCTCTTTATAGGTTTCACCAAAATAACTAAACTCTCTGACTGGAGCAGCTCATTTTCTGAATCGAGTAGAGGTAGCGGCCACGCCTCTACCCTGCCTCGCATGTCCGGCCTCAGCTGCCACAACTCAGGTCAGTCAGAGCGCGAGTCCAGAACATGTGACGTCGCTTCAGGATCTAACATTTCTTTGCCTTTTTATTATTAAATTTCTCATGGTTGAATTATCAATCTCATAAGTGTCTCTGGTGATGCATTCAAAGACACCCCGATACTCCTGGCTGCTTGAAAATAATGCATTCACAAGTGATTTTTATTAAAAGATCAAACCCTGAAGAAAAGGAACAAAGCAAAGTTCTCTCTTAGAGTAAAAGCTGGTTTTGTTTAAAATGCCACAGAGGAGAAGATGTTTGTGTTATGATGATGGTTGCCCCTATTGTAGGTGGTAAGACCCTCACGGACCAGAAGAGCCTCTCTGGGTCCGACGTCCGGCCCCCCGTCCTCTCACGGACCAATCACACCACCGACAACCTGCTCAGGGACAATCAGGTATCAGAGACTCTCACATCCTTCCAATGGGTGAACCAACAGCTCCAATGACCTGAATGATGCAACTGATACTTGAGTATTGTTTGTTTATAAATGTTTCTCTCAAAATTTAGTCTTTGTTTAAATACTTGACATCGAGTTTCCATTTGCTTATGAAGCCTATTGTGAGACTCAACGCAGCCTAAGGTCCGGATGTGGTCCGTAACAGACCAACAAACTGTTCTGTTTATACTTCATTGGGTGTCTGTACACAGATTAAATTCCATTCAATTTTACATATATAGTGGCAACTCCTAACATTTTATGTAGAGCATGTCTAGACCAGTGGTCTACAGGAGGGCTGTGGGCAGCAATGCTTTATTCCGAGTTAAATTGAGAGCTTTTACTTTAAAAAGTTCTGACACACCTCTGACTGGATTCCCCTGAATGAATTTCCTCTGCCTGGAGATGCTAAATGAAAATAAGCATCCAGAGGTAGATGCGGACCAATCAACTGGACGCCACGCTCCAACAGATGCTTTATTGTGATCATGTGACGCGGTCTCTTCATAATTACTTTGTTGAAGAGGAAAGATATTTGCTTGTGTGGGGATCAAACACACAACCCTGAGATTAAGCGTCTAATGGGTTAAACTTACTTGCCCACCCCTGGTCTGTTCCATACTGTTTTTAATATTATTCACAGAGACTGAAGAATTCCCACCATGAGCATCCACTTTGCCGCAGTGGCGAGGAAAACCTCCATTAACGGGCAGAAACCTGAAACAGGATCCAGGCTGTGTTCAGTCTGCATGTTAGAGTCAAGTATAATCGGACTGTCAAAGCAGCGCTGGTGCAAATGATCAAAATACTGTTTAGCTGTTGAGCTCTCATCTTTGTTTCTGTGTTGCATTTCAGGTCATAATTTAAAATATATATATTTCCTGTAAGTAGCAGTAGGACGTGGTGTCATTAAGTATAATGTGTTTCACCTTTAGGTCTCAGGTAAAGGTCAGTCCAAGATGGCGGCGCCACCTCCAGTTCCCAGTAAGCCCAAACCGATCTCCACTGGCCCCCCCACCTTCTCCAAGCCCCTCTACAGCACCGGGACCTTCCCCGGTAAGGTGCGGCCGGTCGGGGGCCACCTCAAGGCTCTGGGAGTCCTCTCCAGCCACAGCCACACCCTCCCTCTGCCCAACAAGCAGGAGAGCCCGCCAGCCGCCGCCGTACGGCCATACACCCCGGACCCCTCAGAGCCCCGGCCCCCTGTGCTGCAGAAGCCTCAGACTGTGGCGGCTTCGTCCATCTACTCCATGTACACCCAGCACGCCACGCCGGGGAAGGGCTACCAGCCGAGCGGGCAGGGCACGCTGCCCCGCAGCCAGCCCAGAGGTGACGCACTAACACGGCTGATGCTTTCACTATTAACTGTTCGTTATTATTAACATGTGGCTTTGGTTCAGCACACCCTGCGTTAAATCATTTATTTATTATTTCATTATTAATATATTAGTATTTAGAATCTGCTCTGAGGCAAAAATCAAGATTAAGAAAAGAGAACATCTGGAGAAGCTGAAGCAGAGTATGTTTGACCCAAACGATTATTGAGTAATCGATTCAACTTTAAAACAGATGTGGTGTTTTTGTCTCCGCCCCCTCACAGTATACGGCAAACCAGTTCTCCCAGCCAGCGGGGGGCAGCAGTCTGTCGGCTCAGACGGCCCGATCGTGAATTCTGGGTCTTGCGTGGCGAGCGGGAGTGAGGTTGACAGCGGTTGCCTGGGTAACGGCGAAGGTGTCGGAGCAGAGACGGCGGAACGAGCCACCCCGCGGCCGCTCAGCCCCACCAAGCTCCTCCCCTTCCTGTCCAACCCCCACAGGAACCCCAGCGACGCCGACCTGGAGGCCCTGCGGCGCCGAATGCACCACGCCCCCCGGCCCCTGAAGAAACGCAACTCCATCACGGAGCCCGAGGGCCCGGCCGGACCAAACATCCAGAAGCTCCTGTATCAGAAAACCACTCTGGCTGCGATGGAGACCATCCCCATGGAGACAGGCGGTCCTCGCGGCGTTCACGAGGACAGGACGGGCGGGGCAGATGTAGCGTTCAGGGTCGAGGACAACACCGGAGCGGGCTTGAAGCAGCTGCTCGCTGAGAGCCCAGAGGGCAGCCTGACTCCGCCCCCTCTGCCCCCACGCTCACCCATCGCAGACCCCGCCTCCTGCCGCTTACTGCCCCCCCCTCTGGAGGACAAAGAGGAGGAAGAGGAGGAGCAAGAGGTGCGTCCGTCCGCCTCGTCCCTGCAGGACTACTTTGCGGACGAGTTCCCGCCCTACCGGCCCCCGCCGTACCCTACCTGCGGTGACGTGGAGCAAGGAGATGACGCCCTCAACCTGCTGCCGCCGGAGGTCACAGGGCAGGTCACAGCGCCCCCGGTGAGGTTCAAGACTTTCCAACAGCATTTAGATTCTGAGTGCAGCTTATTAAAGGCTCACTTCTTATTTCCTGTCTCCTGCTCCTCGACCTCTCAGGGTAAGAGGTCGATCCTCCGTAAAGCCGGCTCGGAGCGGATCGACCGCAGCGTGCGGGTCAAGTTTAACCCTCTGGCTCTGCTGCTGGACTCGTCCCTGGAGGGCGAGTACGACCTCGTCCAGAGGGTCATCTACGACGTGAGTCTGGTCTCACTCTGTAGATCCACCAGAGACATTTTCCATCCTAAAAGCCATAAAATGCTTGAAATCAACAGTTTGACTCCATCGCATGTCCGTTCTGCAGGTGGACGACCCCAGCATGCCGAACGACGAGGGCATCACGGCGCTGCACAACGCCGTCTGCGCCGGCCACACGGAGATTGTCAAGTTTCTGGTTCAGTTCGGCGTCAACGCCAACGCTGCCGACAGCGACGGCTGGTGAGTTTGAAGCAGAATATCGTCACGCTCCAGTCCCGCAGACCAACGTTCAGTATGTTGATTAAAGTGTTATTTCTGTAAGACTTGCTGGCTGTGACCAGATTCATCCATCTCTCTGAGTTTCACGGACGTAGCTAGGTAGGAAGATGGCGTCCCAATTTTTTAATCCCTCCCACAAAACTCTCGATTGGCTTGATTGTTTCTCCACCCGAGAAAACAGGTTTCAGTTGGCACAACACTGAGCAAAGCTGAGGATCAGGCCTGGGATCAGGCTAATCACTTCGGACCGTTCTCTCAAGTCTTTCTTCCTCCCTCCCTCTTCGTCTCCAGGACTCCCCTCCACTGTGCCGCCTCCTGTAACAACGTTCAGGTCTGCAAGTTCCTGGTGGAGTCGGGAGCGGCGGTGTTCGCCACCACATACAGCGACATGCAGACGGCCGCCGACAAATGTGAGGAGATGGAGGAAGGCTACGCCCAGTGCTCCCAGTTCCTCTACGGTGAGACTAAAACATAAACGGTAGATTTCCTTAGCATTGCTCACGTAGCACGTTAGCATCAAACCTCACTCTAGAAAAGGGGATCCCTGAGGGGGTTTGAGGATTCCAGAGGTTACATGATCCTCTGGAGGTCATGGAGAAGGCTCAGGAAGACCAAGAGCAGGCCTGGTTTGTCAAGGTATTTTAACTGTTTATGGTTTTCTTTTATGGGCCGCATGGAAACTTTGGTGGTCCGGATGTGGGCTATGGGCCACCAATGGATCATCACTGCCCTCGTCCAACAGGCCACAAAATCTAAGCTAAGCTAAACAAGTCCAGGACATAACCAGATACTTCCTACAGAAAGTTTCAAAGCACCATCAGCCAACAACCTTGTGGTAACAGTTTTCTCCTGCTTCCAGTTTTTGTGCTAAGCTAACCTGCTTCTGCATAGTCCTTTTTTAGCACTTTTTGGGAACAAAGTTTAAGAACAGCGTAACCAACTGGTCCCAGGTTCAAACTTTGAACCTGGGACCTCTCGCACCCGAAGAGAGAATCATACAACCAGACCGAGGAGCCACAAAGTCTGCCTTGGGTTTCGAAGAGACTCACTTCGATGGAGTTTTGAATTATAGTTGTAAAAGCTTTCCTTAAAAAACACCAAAGGAAGTGCTTCTTTTTCCTTCACTCTTTGTGCTAAGCTCCCAGACAGACACATCCAAAACAAATAGAAACTATAACAATAGGTATATGTGGTAAAAGACTATTTAAATATATATACCTATATTTCAAAAACATCTCTGGTCCTTTCCTCAGTTTCAGCCATGAGCCCAGTGGTGGACAGTCTCAAAGTAGAACTGTACTTAAGTACACGAGGTATTTGTACTGGAGTATTTTCTTTTCATGCCACTTTTTTACTTCACATCTCAAAGGGAAATGTTTACTTTATCTGACAGCTTCAGTTACTAGTTACTTTATAAAAAAAGCTTTTTACACCCAAAATAATATAACTTTAAAAAAATAGGATGTTTTAAAAGAAATTGAATTACTACAGTTTATACTAAGTCCAGCTAGTAGAACTACATCAGTTAGGCTAATTGACAGAAATTGAATTAGCAACTGGGTTGGTATTAGGCATTTTTAAAACATTTCATGGTTCCGGCTTCACAAACATGAAGATTTGCAGCTTTTACTTGATTAATTTAAAGTGTTTTCAATCATTTTGTGGTTCGCACTGACAAAAAAAGTATTGTGAAGGTGTCACTTTGGGTAACTGTGACAACATTCTCACTATTTTCATGATATATTACGCTTTAAGGAGAAAATAATCGGCTGTATATGTAAATGATATTGTGTTTGAGTCTCAGTTACTTAGGTGCATTCTGTTTGCAGATGACACCACTTTCTTCTACTCAGGAAAAAACTTAAAAGATGTGCTACAAATTGTAGAGAATGAATTTCAGAAAATTATGAAGTGGTTTAATGCCAATAGATTGTCCCTGAATATCAGAAAAACTAAATTTATGATATTTTGTAGGAAAAAGAAATGTGTTGAAATGTCATTGTTAATTAATGGATTGAAAATTGAAAGGGCATATGAGATTAAGTTTTTAGGTGTTATGATTAATGAACATTTGACATGGAAATCACATATTGATAATATCAAAGTAAAGGCATCCCAAATAATAGGTGGAAGTGCTGCATACATAATCAATTTGTACAGAAAGCATTAACTATCGTGAAGATAAGAATACAGGCAACTTGTTCATTGATTGTAGTATAGCCTTTAAAACCACATAAAGCATCTGAAACTTCCATAATTGAATGATTACGAGGAAAGTGCCTGCAAAATATACGAGGTTTCAACTCTCAAATGTTTGTACATCTTCACAGAAAAGTCATGCAAATTAGAATTAAATCCATTGTGTTAAAATATGTTAAAATATCAATGCTGCAGAAATATAATACTGCGAAATAGCAGATCAATTTTATTGATGTAATTTTGGGTTTTGAAGTCTTAGAAAAAGAGACGGCTCGAATAAATTGGAACTGTAAATGATTTTGTGTTGATAGGGGGCAGACATTTTAAGTTTTTACCTCTTTCTGCTCCTTTTCATTCACGCTAAATGCTGTTGTTGCATTGTTTTAAATGAATGAAAAAACAATAAAATTTAAAAAAAATAAAATTAACACATTATAAAAATAACCATTAATTGCAGTTTAATACAAAATAGTTCAACCTCAGCCAACTACATTAAGGCGTGAGGAAAAATAATCTAATATGTAAAAGTTATTTTGTTCACCACTGGCTAAAAAAGCCAAAGCTGCTGGTTGGAAAGAGGTTGCAGGGTTTTTTACCGCATCAATAATAATTTAGCACACACACACTCCCAACATCAGACGCTCTCACTATCTGTGATCACAGCCAAGTGATCCGCTTCCACTCCGTGTGTGCACGCGCATCCATGTTGCCTGGTAAGGAACACGCTTTCGGCAGAATCCCGGAATTCACCCGGAAACAACACATTTTAATTTCCGATCAACTCAACAGCTCTGGCATCAGTACAGAGAACGCTACGAACTCGGCAGACAAATGATGGTCCGTTAATCGAATCTAGCGGGACGACTTCGAGGGCGTTTTAACTTAGCTTCTTCTTGGCGTGAAAACTACACGGCGTGGCATGTGAGCTGGCCAAAATGCGTGTGTCTCAAGAGCCCCCCTGTGTATAACTGTGTGAACAAACCACAACCCCTTCTTGGTATGGACTCTGGTCTGGGATTTGAACCCAGGACCCCTCTCACCCACAGCGAGAATCATACCCCTAGACCAAGGATCCACAAAGTCTCAGTCCTGTTCTGAAGTAAGATTCAGATTCTGACTGTTTGGTTGCAGTAGGAACCGTTTTCCAAACATAAAGTACAGTTTTAAAGGGTTCTTCCTCTCCGTTTGGGTTCTGACAGGTGTTCAGGAGAAGATGGGCGTGATGAACCGCGGCGTGGTTTACGCCCTGTGGGACTACGAGCCTCAGAGCGACGACGAGCTCGGCTTCAGCGAGGGCGACTGCATGACGGTGCTGAGACGTGAGGACGATGTGGAGACGGAGTGGTGGTGGGCAAGATGTGGAGACCGTGAGGGCTACATCCCTCGCAACCTGCTGGGGGTGAGCTGACTGTTCCCAGCTTATCTTCTCACAGAGCTGCTGACCAACTGGGGCTCCATAGGTGCTGAATTAAAATGAATTAATAGGACGTGCAACAGTTGAACCGTTTCTCCTGTAGTTATTACCAAGTCACCTTTATCCAGGAAATCACCTTACTGAATCACGTCCATTGTAGGACAGGGTTTGAAAAACAGTGAGACCCTAAAATAAAGTGTTTTAATAGCTGCAACAGACCTCGTGTACGCAGATCATTCGGCTCTGCCCTTTGAGCTTCACAGGGAATTGAACCGTCGACTTTGCCGGCGTCAATCTTCTGTTTCTTCCACTAAATTGCAGATTTAGTTTTTTAATTGCGTTTAAAAGCAGCTGTGAGAATCCTGTTACTCAACAATCTTATGTAAGATGTCAGTACTTCAGTGGAATCTTAATGAGAAACTGTTTTATTTCCCAGCTGTATCTGAGGATCAAGCCGCGGCAGAGAAGCCTGGCTTAACCCGCGGCAGACAAATCCTTCAGAAGGCCGACCAGTTCTGAGGAGGAGGAGCAGACGAATGAACCCTGGACTCCTGCAGCAGGGACACAAAATGTCAGAGGCTGTTGCTGTTAAAAATAAAAAAAGAGACAGATGTTTTCTGAACTGCCTTTGGACCTGATTGGTTTTTCAACCTCAGCACAAAGAATGTCACAAACAGAAATGTATCAGCAGATATTTGACTTTCGCAGATGATTTTTTTTTTCCTTTGAGAGCCTCAGAAACAAAATTTGAGAATTATTCGGGGTGCTTTTTCTTTTTTAAGATTTAATTTTATTTGAATGAACAGGAACAGCTGACGTAAAGACAAGAAACGTGGGCAGAGAAAGAGGAGACGTGCAACTTACATCCCAAAGGTCAAACCGAGCCCACTATCTTATTACGTTTTGTCATTTATAAAGTATTTAAAGGTACAATTCCATGATTTTATTAAAGCTACTACTTCCAAAAAATGTAGAAAATAATGCAGTTACAACAAAACACAAATTTAGAAGCTGTTATACCAAATTTGGAGTCTATCTTAAAGCTCATTTTTTATGTACTTGGTATTGTACGGAGCCCCAAAGCCACAAAAATATTATTTGTGTGTAAACAATAGTAACCAACGTGAACAAGATAAAATTATGGCACCAAGTTGGTGACACACTTTAAAAAATATCTGTTTGTTTCTCTGCTCCAGATTAAGTTTCACCAGGAGTTTTTTTATTTTATCTTAATGAATTTCAGTCTGTTTTTGTTGAGCTTGTTTGCAGACAGGCTTCGGCCGTTTGTTAGTGTCACTTTGATATTTACGGCATTAATGTTGCCCAGACTCCTGCAGGATTAGCACTTGTTTTCAGAGAGTTGTTTAAAGTTTTTTGTTATAAAAGTTTATTTACAAACTTCATGGCTACAACAGAAAAGAGTCTGTCATTTTTTAAAAGGTTAAAAAGTAAATTCAGAAACCAATTTTGTTTGTTTTCATTCATTTCCTCAGATCAGCAGATATGTTGAATGAACGGTTTAATTCTGAATCCCATATCGGATAAGATGTGGAAACTCGTTACTACTCAGATTTTAAGATGAAAACATTTTCTAAAATAAAAGCCTGATCAGCTCAAATTCCAAAAGCTTTTTCATTCAAGGTTTATTTCTTTTATTTTTAATGGAGGTAGGTAGGCTAGCAGTTTCCACCTGCTACCAGTCTTTGTGCTAAGCTAGGCTAAACACGGCCCCCCCTGAGATGGGAGTCAATTTCACTAAAAGACTTTTACTGATTATACTTAAATACTTTTACTTAGGTAACATTTCCAGTGCAGGACTTTTGGTATTAGTACTTTTACTTAATTAAAGGGTTGGAATACTTTGTCCACCACTGATTTTATCCCCACAAAACACAAGGAAATACTAGTGTTTTAGTCATTTAAAGTTTGCCTATTATTGTGATGGATTTAATCAATTCACACCAATTATAAATATATATTTCTGATTTATAAATGCTGTTATCTGGGACAGGAGTGAAAATCCACTCCTGTGTCCCCCTTTACTCTGAACTGGACACACAGATATGAAAGTGATTATAAATCTTCTGCCTCTTCTGTCCTCAACCTTTCTCTCTCTGCAAAGACAGAAATCACAGAATCTGTTTCAGTCAGGCTGTTTTCACATGAACAGTTTATTGATTAGCTGGAGGGACGGTCAGGAGAAACAAACTGATAAATCCACTCTTTAAAAGTTCAGCCGGAGCGTTTGAGTCAGACGGTCGTCTCAACCTTCGACCTCTCCGCTCAGCGTCTCCGTCGCTCTGCAGGATCAGCAGATCTGCTCGCTGGCATCGACACTCGTGCAGAACACAAAGTGCAAAGTCAACAGTAACTCCATCTGAACAGTAAGCAGTAATTTTAAAATGCTACACAGGATCCATGGAAAGTACATTCGATATTTAGGTTTACAATTGCACAGAACCTCAAAAAACCGTTTCAACACTGGATATATATTTCATATTTTAAATGAGAAGGTTTTTTCTGCCGGTCAGAGCATGCAGGTTATGTTTAGCTGCAAAAAGCTGCCTGGTACATCGAACCTACAAACTTTTTTAATATCATCGTTATTAAACATGAACGGAGAGTCTGAACAAACTGGAAACGGAGATGCAAATATCTCAGTGTGAAGTCTTTTGTAAATGCAGACTATTGAACATACAGGCGTCAAAAGCAACTCGAGTTTAAAGAGCTGAGCAGACTGAATGTGAAAACCGTCCCAAAACATTGTTCAGAGATGAAATGAATCTTTTACATAATGCAAACTGAAGCCAACAGCTTCCTCCAATCCTTCATCAACACATCAGCCTCCAACTACATGAGCCAACGTCTGGCTGCTGGCCGGACCGCTGATCAATAACACCGGGGGAAAGTGTGGAGAGTCTGGAGGTGACGCAGAGCGACAGCAGGGATTCGTAACGAAGATTAAAAGTGAATAAAGTGCAAATAACAGACTAATATAAAAACCGGAGCGTCAAATCAAATCGGTCTGAACTCTGGCGGCGTGTGCGAGGAGCCCCGGAGGAGTCGAGTCATTTTCTTTTAACTTGTGAGCTCAAACCAGAAAGTTATGTTCTACCAATGAACAAAAGCAACACACACAAGATAACGATTATTCAACTGAAAGAAAACTATTCTGATAATTAATTAATCATTTCAGTCATTGTTTTAAAGCTTTTACGTCAAACATTTGCCGGTTTGACCTTTTTTAAACGTGAGGATTTGCTGCTTTTCTTCGACATTTATTACAGCTGATGAAGAGTCTTTGAGTTTCGGACTGTTGGCTGGACTAAAGAAGCGATTCGTAGCTTTTTGACATTTTATAGACTAATTGTGGAAATAATCCCGAAGCAGCACGGTGATGTTCGTCCACGTGTTTCTGCAGAGCTAAGCGAGGTAACGTGTTAGGCAGCCACAACAGCTCACTGTCATAATGGCAGTTAGCTTGGTAAACACAGTTTACAGGGCAGACGTGCAGTTGGACCAAAACGGCTGGTGTAACAAAGCTGATATAAAAGCGTCCTCCATTCTGGATTCTGGACCTTCTGGTTTCCTGAACTGTTCATTTATTATTTTAGCTAATTCTCATCTCAAATGTCAACTCTTACGTGAAAATTAAAAGCACAACTTTGTTTAGATCTAAAGTTTCTCCACATCTCTCTCCATAATCCAAGCATCGCATAGCTGCTCTGAGACGAGCCGTGCTTCAGTCGATCGAGAGAATCAATAGATAAAAACCTCGATAATCTAATTGTAAATCATTTATCCGTCACAAACGCCTCATTCTCTGGTTTGAAAGTCTCTGCTGATTTTAAACGATTGTAATCTGAAGATCTTTGGGTTTCAGACATTTGAAGAAGTCGTTTTGGGGAACTACTGCTTTCTGAAATGTCGACGAGCAAATGATTAATTCATTAAGATAAAGATAAGATAAAACATTTGACAGAATTACTGATGATAAAGATGCACCTTTATCTGTATTCCCTCCTTCTACAGTGACTCGGTGCTGATTCCACACAAACCGTCAGAAAATGAACCGACACCACCCGAGCTCCATAAAATATTCACCTCTAGAACTTTATGGGCTGAAACATGCAAAACCAACGTTATGGTCCTAAACGTTTGATGAGCCGACACAAATATCATCAAGACGTCGACCACCTCAGGAACCTAAACTCCTGTCTCCATTCAGTGTGAGCGTGTGGAACAGAGGTCGGTCCTTCCCGTGGTGCAGCAGAGAACCAGGGTTACATGTCCTCGTCGCTCCAGCTGGAAGCGCTGCGCCACTTTAAAATTCAAAAGTAAATCCTGCTGTCGTCTCGTGACAGCCGAGAAAAAGGAGCCTCTTAAATCGAACCGCGGGACGACATCAGATCAGCCGTTCGGGCCGAAGTCCACCGAGGTCAGCCAGCTTTAAATGGAGACACGAACGCCTGCTGGGAGGAAGATGATGATGATGGTGGACTCTCTGACATCACAGCGGGAGCGAATGAGGACAGATCTATAGATCGGGGGCGGGCAGATTAATACAACAAACCCGATCAGAGGTGCTTGATGACGTCTTCTCACACAGCTCAACATCCGACGAAGGAGCGGAGGTCTTTAATGCTCCTGCAGGTTCTGGTCGTGGTTCTGGTTCTGGTCGTGGTTCTGGGAGGGGGGCAGCAGGCGGGTGACGTGGCCGATGCCTTTGGTGACGCCCTCCCTGAAGAGCAGCTTGGCGCCCAGTCGCAGGTACTCGGGGTGTTTGATGAAGCGGAAGCGGACCACGGCTCGCTCGCCCGTACGCAGCTCGTCCTGCAGCGGAGAGAGTTTAGTTACACACAAGTTTAGTTACACACAAGCGGCCACGAGACGTGATCGCACGCTTCGCGCCGTCTACACACCGACCTTCCCGTGAAGGCACTCCACGGTGGCCGTCTGCCTGACGTTGCCGACGTGCACGGTGACCTGCGACCCCCGGCGGAAGGTCTTAGCGTGGAAGAGGAGGACGATGGCGGCCTCAAACTGACAGCAGATGGTCGGGTTCATCTTGGGACTGACCATCACCATGCCCTGCAACAACCAATCAGACACCGCCGTCATCCTAATTCAAGGGAAACAACTGCAAACAAACCACATCAGACTGATTGTATGTTGTAGATGTTTTGTGTTTTGTGCTGTTGCACACATGCTCGTCACTACTGGACTCCAGTAGATTAACAAACGTGATTTAATTGAACTGAAGGACCTTGGCTCAGGAGCCGAAGGGCGGCCGGTTCAAATTCATCATGGACTGAGGTAAAAGGTGCCCCGAGTACGGCTGGACAATGAAACAATAATAATTATCGTGATATATTATTTTTCAATAACAATATAACAAATGTTCAGTAAATATTTGATTTAATTCACTTAAATCACACGAATTAGGACTTAATTTTTGTATTTAGACGTTTATTTTGTGGAGGAAAATGGACTGAAAAAAGCTTTTACTTAATTTTACTCGTGCGTATTTTTTGACAAAGATTTTATCACCATTGTTCTGAATGTTCTGCCTCAGACATGTGAAGTGATTCACTGTTTGTGGACAAAAAAAAAAATCAGCTTTTAAACTCAAAAGAAATAACGATTTGAAACTTATCGTGATAATTATCGATAGATATGAAACTTTTTATCGTGATAACATTTCTGGCCGTCTCGTCCAGCCCTGCGTCTCGTCCTTCTACCCCTAACTGCTGCTGGGCGCCGTGCACAATGGCTGCTCACTGCTCCCAATGAGGACGGGTTAAATGCAAAGAAGAAATTTCCCCTTGGGGATCAATAAAGTTTGAAAATAAATCAATAAACTGACCCACATACTTTAACTCTGCTGACAGGCAGCCGCAGGTTTTAGATTTTCTTTGCTGTGAAAACAAACTGAAAGTCTAAAGTCAGGTACAGTTTTGGCTATATTGTTTGTGTCCCCTTCAGTTGAAACAGAAAAGTTGGAGAAAATATAAAGAAATATTGGTTTTCTTACATCTTTACAAGCAGTAAGTTAAAACTGTTCCTGTCAAACTGCTTTATTCTCCGTACGGTGGCCATTTTAGGACATCTTTGACTCTCTGCTCTGAGCTTAATGTACGTTAGCGTCCCACGGTTTGATATGTCAGCAGAAACGCTGTAACCATCCTTCCTGCTAACGTGCTAACATCATGAGCAGGTCAGCGCCGCACAGAGCAGCTGGCTGTGGACTCTAATTTTATTTGGACTTTATTAAACCAAGATGATCAAATTTCGTTTTCCAGAGAGAAAACTTTTGGCAGCAAAATGATTTAAGAGACAGAAGAAAGAACGTCGTCTTTAACCAGGTTCTGTACAAAGAGCTTAAACCTGACAGACTGTGACAGGATGGAAACCTGGATCGGGACCAGAACAACAGGAAGCATGAAGACCGTCTCATAAAGACTTCCTACACACAGTCTTTAGGCTACGTGACCTCTGACCTTGCGCAGCAGCGAGCGGTCAAAGTTTCCCAGAGCCAGCGTGGCGGCCTGGCCGGCCCTCAGCACCCTGCAGGCCGAGCGGTTCCTCTGGATGCTGCCCACCTTCAGACGCAGGAAGCGGCCCTCGTCAGTCGGACCGACCACCAGCCGCTCGCCCTCCCGACACACTCCGCTGAAACACACACAGTTACTGCAGCTGTTTTCATCTGGTTTATCAGGCTTTGTTGCAGAGTTGCAGTCACTGCAAAATGAAGACGGGCTTTTTGGATCAAAGAGCACCTTAGAGGATCCACTGGGCCCGATCAACCGGACCAGGCACCGCGGAGGGAGCCACGCTGGACCAGCCTGGACTAAATTCTGCTCCTGAAGGTCTGGACAAACGATTGGACTCATATCGACCAAACAACAGAAATCAGAGACTGTTGAGCCCACATGGTTCCAGAGACCTGCCCCATCAAGACCCAGGAGCAAGCACTGAGCAGGTGGTCCATGTTCTGAGCTGTGAGCGCAGGACTCAGGCCAGAGGAGAGGAGGTGGACTCTGTTTCACATCGACGATGCTCGGCGCTCAGACACAGTCAAGACAGACTCTGTTTCTCAGACTGTTTGTGATCTTTCATATTATCATCTGGTTGCTGCTGTTTATGTTCAGTCCGGAGGAAACTCGAAAAATGCAGTGCAGAATGTTCTATGCGAAGGGACGACAAACTTTCTTTTCGTTTTACAACCTTGTTATAATGACTTTGTAAACTAGAAGTGCAGAAACGAGCCGATGTTTATTTAGAGAACAAAGTTCTAAAGTTATCAGAATAAATATTTCATTTTATGAGAAAGTCAATCGTGATGTAAGAAAACAAACTGATCACAACTTTTTCTGCCAACTGTTATAACTTAATTCTCAATATATTCACTTTATTAATCTCAGATTGGTTCCCGCTCCGTAAGTTCTGCTGTGCAAACCAACAAATGATCTTTGACAGCAGAGATTATTTGTCGGTTTGATTATCAGACAAACTCGGTTCTGATAAATAATGATTCCATCCTTTCAGACCTTTTTGTTGTTTTTGTTCTGTATTTAGTTAAATATTCAGCGGACTATCAGCTGGATTTGAGGATATTGGATTTAATATGAAATAAAAAACCTAACCAGGTTTATCACATGACTTTCTGACTAAAGTACACAGATAATATGATGTGTGTGAATGTGTGAAATGATTAAAAAGTAAATAAATTTCTTTTTAGAGCATCTTCCAAACCTTTATTCAAAACTTTCTAAACCTTAATATGATGTTTTCTCACCTGTACAGAGTTCCTCCCACCACAGTCCCGACATCAGGAACCGAGTAGATCTCATCCACCTGCAAACACCCACACAAAGCAAAAGGAACTCTCCTGTCAGGATCAGTAATCTCCTTTAACGTCCCCTCAAAGCTGCACTTTATGAACCAGCTCTCAGCTTTTATCTTTTAACACAAACAGTTTTATTGCAGATAATTTCGGTTGAATTTTATTATTAAAGAGGTGATATTGTGCTCATCTTCAGGTTCCTCATCTTATTCAGAGGTCGTACCTGAACAGGGTCACATGGTTATATTTCTGTCAGACTGCACATTGCTGCAGCTCCTCTTTTCACCCTGTGTTGAAGGCTTCGTTTTAGCTATGGAGTGATACATCTTGTCTCTACATGATCTTTGTTGGGAGTTGCACATGCTCAGTTCCTAGTTAAGGACTACTAGCCAATCAGAAGCAGAGTAGGGCGGGTCAGCGAGAAGCCAGTAAACAGCTCGGGTTCAGCTGCACGTGTTGCCGACCAGCTTGGCAACATGGACTGGAGCAAGAGTTTCAGAGCGGTGAGTTATTAATCTGTAACAAAGGATCTTTCATCCATAAAGTTTTAACCGAGCTCTGTCTCTACATCACAGTAACAACTTTATGTCCACTGACTGCCTGGAGAGTCAGCTAGTGATTTCGAAGGAGAGAGCTGTGTGCTGCAAGCGAGCTGTTTCTCAGGTGTCAGAGCAGAGTTTCTGTGCGGAGATGGGAACTCAACTTTGGGCTTGTTCACAGGGCTGCAAAGCCTGTTACAGACTACAAACGAGCTGTTTATCAGCTCAGTAGCAGAGTGTCTGTGGGCAGATGCAGAACTATGACTCTTTAAGGGTGAGGTTAGAAAGAGGTTTTGGTCAGGGTCAGCACTGTAGTTCTGGTTAGAGTACGAGTCCAGGGAAAGCATTAGCCTAAGTGAACGACAGTCCTCAGAAAGATAGAAGAACAAGGATGTGTGTGTGTGTTTGTGTACCTGGAACTCGGTCAGCTGCTGCATCAGCTCCTCCTGCTCCTTGCTGTTGCTCAGTGGAGGGAGGATGTTCAGGAAAACCTTCAGGAGGTCCAGACTCTCTCCAGACACGCTGGACAGGGTGAAGATCGGCGTGATACTGCAGGCACACGCAGTGGAAACCTTTATCAGACAGGCGTTTCTAATATTTTGTCCACTGATGTTCATCTAAAACTGACCAGCTATGATTTCTGTTTGACGGTGAATCTTCAGGCCCTGATAGGTCCTGAAGATTCAAAGTGACGCGTATCAGCAGTGCTTGTACCCACCACGCAGACTGAGTGAACTGCTGCGCGGCCGTCACGGCGTCGTCGGGGCTGGACACCACCATGGGGACCTTGTTGCAGCCCGGCTGCTTCAGGACTCGCTCCAGCTGCCGGACGGTTCGCTCCACGGTGCCGCGGGAGCACAGGTCCACTTTACTGACCACGATAAAGATGGGAACTTTCAGGGCCATGGCCAGGCCCAGGTGCTCCCGGGTCGTACCGGCTGGAGGGGGGAGAGGGGTGAGGCAGGCACACGGTGACGTCGAAATAAATCATTTCAATAGGGGAGAAAATTTTAATAATTTATATTGATGTAATTAATTTAGTTAAAGCAACTTAGCTATGCAGCATGAAATGGATGGACTCTGGAATTTTAATTATTAATTATTTAAAGCTAATTTAAGTCATTCTGAGTTGATGAGCTCCTGCCTGAACAGCCTGCTGCAGCTTAATGCTTCTCTTTTTAAGAAAATAAAAGTCTGTTTCTTTCCTCCTCTGTCACAGTAAACTGAATAACCTTCGGGTCGTGGACAAAACAAAGACATTTGAAGACGTCACATCGGGTGTAGGAAACATTTTATAGACAAAACAACTGATCGGTTTAATCGATAATGAGAATAATCGTTACATGCAGCCCTGCTGTAGATACTCTAAAGAAAGAATCATTATTGTACAATAAAAAAAGACCAGAGCTTCACAAATCAGCTGATTAATCGATTTGTAGATTGAAATAAAAATAAATCTGAAAGTACTTTGACAGCAGAAAATGCTGTGGCTCCAGTCAGTGTGAACCGGCTCTGACTGAATCCTCGCTGATCACTTCTGACCTCTGGTGGTGACTCTCTTTATTTCTCCTCCTGCACTCTGTGTCGTGGTTTTGGGGTTTTTGTGTTAGTATTTCCTGTTTTATTTTGGTAACCCTCTGTCCTTCCTGTGTGTTTGCTCCCTGATGGTTTAATATGTTTCCCCTGTGTCGTATCATCGTATCCTCTCTGGCGTTTTTAGTGTTTCTGTCTGAGGAAGTTCATTGATGTTGTCTGATCGATGTTTAGCCCCAGGTGACGTTATTAAATCACTAAAGTGAACCTGCTGGGCCTCTGGATTTACTCGTGAGCAGCAGCAGGACTTTGCGGTATTGTAGAATCTGATTCCAAATGTCCCAGAACCATAGATTCGATCAGACCCGTGCGTTTGGATTCTGCTTTTCAGTTCCTAACTTTCTGCATATTTCAGACGCACTCAGACTCCTTTCACTTCAGCCATGAAGAGGAAGAAGAGGATGAAGGGCTGACAAAAAGATCTGTAGTGAAGTGGCAGGAATCAGAACAGAGATTCCATAAGAACCAGATTTCATAAAGAGAACTGGAATCAGAAAAATAAAATAAAATACAAACGATATCCAACACTGGAGCTGAGGGGAACTTCCTCATTTTGCTTCAAGAAATTATTGAGAACCACTGTTTGGTTCCATCTACGGAAAGATGCCAAACACAAAGCTGAGAGCTGACGTGGGGTGAAGCCGGACAAACACAGCACGACTAGAAATCTTCTTTTATTCCAACTCACTCTGTAACAGCAAATCGTCTGCGACGTAAAGCTGAAGCTCAGGATGCAGGTGCTCACGCAGTACGTGAATAAAACAGCCTGTCGGCTCCTGCAGACTGTTGACTGATGACAATAGTCAAAAAAAATTCTTTGAATGCTCCCTGGGAGGCAGAAGTTTGTTAATAATGCTAACGTGCTGCTCGATCAGCGCTTTGGTGTTTATCGACCAGGGACGCTGTGGACAGCAGGCCGTCTAGCTTTTCAAGGAGACTTGGAGGTAAACTAGCCACGTTGAACTGTACAGACTGTTAACTGGAGAGCGAGCGTTGTGTTGCCATGGCGCTTTCAGACGCCGTTCACCGCTTTACGCAGGCGCTGTGAGAAAAAACGCCCTGATCGTGGGGAATCCACTCGTGGTTCTGCTTCAACTGTGCGAGAGTCTGACGACGGGTCGACCAAGATTTCTGACATATTTAGACATTCATCCGACCGTCCGACAGCCGTTCTGATCGCTCCTCGCTACCCCATGTACACCATACGGCAAAAGGCGCACCGACGAAGCGTGATTCGTCCAAACTCTAAAATCATGCGGCTAGAAAATCAGGTCAGAAACCGCGCAGTGTAATCTCAGCTTAAAGACAGCGTGATCAGGAAACACAGAAGTTCTTCTGTATGAAACGGCGGTTACAAATGTGCTGATGTTGCTGCTTCCTGTGCGTGAAGTGCGGCTGCTGCTCACCGATGCCGGTGTTGGCGCTCACCACCAGCATGGCGAAGTCGGGGCAGTAGCTGGTGAGGCCGAAGATGGTCGTCTTCAGGTACTTGTGGTGTCCGGCCAGATCGATGAAGGTGATCATCTTGGAGGAGCTCTCGCAGATCTCCTCGGCCGTCCGGGACTCGCTGTAGTTCACAACCTGCAACAACATGGGCCCACGTACTGTGTCACCGGGTTTTTAAAACTCTGAAGACATTTTAATCACATCGGATACTCATCGCTGAAGCTGATATGGTCTCCCTCTCCGTCCTCGCCACGCTCACCTCCCCTTTGCTGTTGAAGCCCAGGATCTCGAAGCTGATGCTGGAGGTGCGTCCCGTCTGGATCTCGTGCAGGTGTCTGAAGAGGTTGAGCCGCGCTCGGCCTCGGCCGTTGTCCAGCTCGCCCTGCGTCAGGACGCCCAGCAGCGTCGATTTCCCGGAGTCCACGTTCCCCAGAACCGCCACCCGCAGGTCCAGGAACTGTCCCAGTCCAAAACAACATGGCGGAGGAGAAGGACTCATAGTCTCTAATATAAGCCTGTTTACATACGAGCAAACTCAGAAGGGATGAAAAGCGGAACCTCCCCGGAAGAAAATCTGATTTTAACACGTAAATGAAGAGAATAAAGGTATTTTTTTTACAGTTTCCATTTCGAAGACGTGATGATGAACATCGTGTTTATTTAAATTACTATGGAGTGTTTCCCCTAAGATGGAGGTGTAGCGACGGAGGTGAAGCGAATGTCTGTGTGTCCTATAGTGCGCCCCGCTTTTACATGAGGCTATAAAGCACCAATAAACACCTAATGCATGCAAACAAAACATTTTATGTTTTCCAATGAAAAAATAAGCAATTTGACATCACTTTGGACTGATATTATTACCACCTATGTGGAGTCCTGGTCAGTTTGTTAGTGCAGGATGAACTCTGCTGATGATTTAAATTAAATAAATAGTTGATAGCAGCAAACCGCAGGATGATTTGGACCCAGACAGACAGCTGGACAGACAGGGCCTGCTGGGTTTACTTAATCCTGCGTTTTGTTTTTATTTGTTATTACTGAACAGAAACTGAACCAAGAGGAAAACCCAACGACTCCTCCACTGATTCGGGCCGGAGAACACAAACAGGGGACAGACTCTCACCTGCTGATCGTCAGGAACTTTTCGAACCAGGACTTCTGCTATTTTGCGGGTGTTTCTGTCCGAGTCGTAGTCCACCTCCCTCTCTCTGAGGAGAGTGATGTCGGCGCCGACTCTGACGAGACAGAGAAGTAAAGCCTGATCAGACAACATCCTCGACACGTGTACTGCTGAATGTTTTCTGATTGGTTTGGGACCCGTAAAGCGACCGATCAACCTTTTGTCTGCTGCAGTGTTGTTCTTTTACTCTCTGCTGACATTTATGTAAATGAAACTGCCAACAAACAGGCAGCATTAAATGACACTGTTCACATTCATCAGGCTGAAACGAGCAACAAACGACCAGTTGGTCCGGTTCAGAAAAGGTTTAGGAACAGAACTGGTGTCGCATGAGGCCAGATGTTTCTGTAACGCTGGAGAAACTCCCAGGTTTCACTTTTATATTTCATGTATTTTACTGTTGGTACAGACTCTTTAATCAGACGACCTACTTCTCCGCCATCCTCTTTAAGGTCTTGAGCGAGGCCTTCATGTCGGCCTCGGTCAGGCCGACCAGCAGGCCGTTGTCTTCCACGCCGATCTGGTAGACGGCCTCGCCGCGGCCCTCCTGCAGGCGCCACTTGAGCTGCGTGGCCAGATGCTCGAAGCGATACTGAGTGGGGTTTACCAGCTTCAGCTACGACAGCAGCAGAGAGACAGAGATGCATGATGGTACAGGAGGTAAACAGCCACAGCGCTCATAGTTTAAACAATGCTTTCCCTCAAATCAGTAAACGGAACATGAGCCTGGTGGCCGAAGAAAAACTACAGTGTCTGCAGGGTTCAAAGATAAACCTGTTAATACCTGTTTCATGGTCATACTGGACCAAGTGTTGAAACTAAATGAAAACCAGTTTGGACCATAAGGCCTAAAATGATTTACAAAGTGCATTATTGGCATTTATATCACATTTTCTCAAATCTTCCCAGCAGTAAAATAACAATTATGTCTGCAACTACAGTCTCCTCCAAAAGTTTTGGAACGCTGAGACAGATTCATTTGTTTCTGTTGTTCACTGAAGACATTTGGGTTTCAGATCAAAAGATGAGACGAGTTCAGACTTTCAGCTCTCATTTCCTGGTATCCACATCTAGATGTGTTACAGGGCATTTCACTGTTTGTATTCTCAGGTGAGCGAAAGTATTGGAACAAATAATCTTAAAGTAAATAACATTAAATATTTGGTGGCATAAACCTTGCTGCCTCAGGCCTGCGACCAAACTGTTGCCTTCTTCATCTGTGATGCTGTTCCAGGCTTTTCCTGCAGCTTCTTTCAGTCCCTCTTTGTTTCAGGGTGTTTCTCCCTTCAGTCTCCTCTTAAGGAGGTGAAATGGGTTAAGGTCAGCTGACTGACTTGGCCAGTCTAAAACCTTCCACTTCTTCCCCCTGATGAAGTCCTTTGTTTTGTCGGCAGTGAGCTTCGGCTCATCGTCCTGCTGCATGAGAAACCTCCTCCCCGTTAGTTTTAATGCATTTCTCCATAAACTGGCAGACAAAATGTTTCTGTCCACTTCTGAATTCCCAGAACTTTTGTCTTTCTTTGCAAATTTCTGACCTGCTGATGAGCGGTTTGCATCTTGTGCTGTGGCCTCTGTGTTTCTGCTCTCTGAGCCTTCTGCCAACAGTAGATTGTGATGCCTTCACCCTGCACTGTGGAGGTCGTTGGTGATGTCACTTCCTGATGTTTTGGAGGTTTCTTCACAGCTCTCACCATATTTCATTGTTTCCCTTGGCCGACCTGTTGGATGTCTGCTGCTCAGTACACCAGTAGTTTCTTTCTTTCTCAGGACATTCCCAATTGTTGTGCTTGTTCAATGTTTGATTTTCCTTCTTTTCTCAGCTCGACAGCGGCTTGCTTTTCTCCCACAGACAGCTCTCTGCTCTTCATGTTGGTTTATCCTCTTTAACAGGAAAACAGTCTTTACAGGTTTGAACCAAGGATGAAAACTTAGACTCATCATGCAGAGGTATTTAATGTTTGGACAGTCAACCTAAAAGGCAACAGCTGGGCAACAAGAAACTTCTGTCAGTCACATGTTCCAATAGTTTTGCTCACTTGAAAAATGGGTGGCTTCAAACAAAGGGTGGTTTGAGTTGTTTAACACATCTAGATGTGAAAACCAGGAAATGAAAGCTGAAAGTCTGAACTCTTTTGATCTGAAACCCAAATGTCTTCAGTGAACAACAGAAACAAATGAATTTGCCTCACCGTTCAAACACTTTTTTAAGGGACTGTATTAATTATTTTTATATCAATTCATCTGCTGATTATTTCCCACCACGCTAAATCAGAGCAGGGAATGAAGAGTTACCTTGTACTCAATGTTTCCTTCTTCAGCCTGGAAACAGAAGAAAAACAGTTAAACACGATTAATATCAAAGAGACAGGTTTAATTATTTTATACACTATGGACACAAAGTATCTGGTAACTATTCGCATACTTTAGTGTATTTTCTGTCTGATTGTGTTTCTGTCTGTACTGGACACACAGAGACGAAACTGATTTTTTACAATCCCATTTTTAATCACCCAGAAAATAAAAAGCTGGCTCATATTTCACATCATTGTAAAGATACTTTATGTGTATTGGATTAAAATGTTCTGAACATTTTCTAGTAATGATTATAATTCTATTAATTCTGGTTATAATTTCATATACATTCAGCTGTACTAGCTTATTGTATGTTTTCTACAGTTGTCAGACTAAGTGAGAATGTTTTTAGCTAACACCACCACAGTCCGCTCATTTCGGGACAAGGACAGAACGTCAACCAAATATCTTTGACTATTCTACAAACTTAACGTTTGTTCAGATAAACGTAACTGCACTCATATATATAATGCTTAAGTCGGACAATTTTCTATAACGACTAAATTAACTTCTCCATTCGGCATTCAGTTAATTTGCCTGAATTTGAAATTGCCGGAACTGTTTCCTCTGTAATTCCTGGTTTCTCCCACCGAATGACTTCTAACTTTACATCAGCGGTAACTTGAAGTTGGAAGCTAAAAATAGTAGAACAAACACCACTACTTGTTGTTGAAGGATATGCCGAATTATTAATTGGTCTTTTTTTATCTCAGAAAATACATTGAGACGATTCTACCGCCTTTGTATTTTAACCTTTCAGTCAAAATACTTTTAATTGTGAGATATTTGAGCCCAGTTTGGCGTGACGTTATCCCAACCTTCTCCAGACGAGAGAACAGCAGTATATTGGCGGGAGGGGCTCCTATGTAAGAGTCTGAATCACAATAACAGGGTTTCCACGCCGTGTTATTGATCTTTTATTGGTGTGGTGTGAACTAAATGTGTCAGTAACTAGCCTGAAACTAGCTAGGGTCAGCGGCGGCGCCGCTAGCTAGCTGGCTAGTTTAGCGTCGCAGGATGTCCCGTTAATCCCCGGGCTAATGAACGGAAGCTACCTCCGGTGGGAAATACGGGGGCGGTGTTTTGTTGTTCCTGTTGTTTTTTTATTCCTTCTTCTCCGGCCTCGTTTGCCTCTTCTCGTTCGCGACTTTTTCGCCGTTTTCTTCCCGTTATTACCGGAGCCCGGTCCGTGTCTGCCGTGTCCGGGCGACACTGCACCACCGTCGGATAAATCCACCATCGCCGCTGAGCTCCGGGAGTCACCGGCCGTTTGAAACCGTGAGATCACCGGGAGCAGAGTCTGGACTCACGGTGATGAAATCACACGTAGTAATAATAATAATATCACAGTCTACCGAAACAAACGGCCTGTCGGGGCGAAGCCCTGCAGCGGAGGATGCTCTCTCCTCAGCATCACCAGCGTTGTCAACACAGCTTCCGGAGACCGCTTTCAAAATAATTTCACCCGCAGGTTTATTAAAGACGAAAAGAGCTTACATTTCAAAGTAAAAGCACAACTATATGAGTTTTAGAAAGTTATTAAACTTGCATTGCAGGTTATTGCAATTGCAATTATCTAGGATCTATTAACAGAAATGCAACATTGTTTGTTTGATTGTTTCCCATTGTTTGCTGTGGTCTGATTCTATGGTCTGGTCCTGTGGTCTGTCTGATCCTGTGGTCTGGTGAGAACTGTTGGTGCTCCCCCCTACCTGTGCCTTCCACTTCCTGTCACCTATGCCCTCTATATACAACCATGTGCATCTAATCACTGCCACCCAGTGTCCAAAATACTAATGTAAATAAATCTAAACAAAATAAACCGGTATGTTAATCTTTTTTGTACAAATTTTCTGCAATAAACTACAAACCACAACAACAACTATCAATCTGGAAAGCCATATTTTGTGTCTGCGTAAGTTCATTTCCCTACCTGTGCATGATGGAAAAGGATCAGGACTAAATGTAAAGCAACGAAAAATTGCCGTTACATTAAGTGAGAACTCTTGCTCTATGAGTGAAATTGAGCCTGTAAAATGTTGGATGAAGACTGTTTTCACGGAAGAAAACCGATTGTTTTTTCTTTTCACAACAACCGACGCCGCAACTCCCAATCAACGGGACATTGACGCCACCTGTGCGGAGCCGATTGACGGAGATTGGAAACTCTGAAAGACAACGCGCAGGCGGAGGGGGTATGTGAACATTAAGCTTTATTGGAAAAGCGATGATCAGCGTGTGGAAACTGCTAAACTAAGGGATTTCATGACTAAATCTATAAAGTCACAACAATATCGGCTCTTTGAAACTTTCTGCCATTCGCGTGTGGTTTAACGGATCACGCTAAAGAAAATCAAATGTCTATTGTCAAGTCTGACGTTCCGTCGCAAGATGGCGATGTTGCACAGGATTCTGAAAAAAGAAAAAGGTTTATTAAACACACTGCTAAAGGTTTGGAAATGTTCATTGAAAACTGTCAGAAAACAAGAAACTTGAAATGCAAACAAGCTAAGAAGTCAATGGAAATGTTGAAAGAGCTCATGAAATCAAAGGAGAATGCAAATGAAGTACAATCTAACTTGGTTAAACTGATCAATATCTGTGATGAAGCCAAAGAGAATCATGAGTCATTGGTGAAGTTACCACTGCCTGAAAATGAACTTGAAAAGCAAAATCAGTGGTTTCAACAAAAAATGGGAACTTTGATGGTTTTATACAGGACGTAAATGTGTGGTGTTCAGAGGTTGGAGGGCATAAAACACACAGCATTGCTGAAAGCGTAAACACAGATGATATTGGACCGGATGACAGTGTTTCTAATGTATCAAAACCCAAATCAAACCACAAATCAAGTTCTTCATCACATGCATCTTCAACATCTTCTGCTCGCATTAAAGCTCAGGCAGAAAAGGCTGCTCTCATGGAACGGGTTGCTGCTCTGCAGAAAAAGCATGACCTTGAGGCACAGGAAGAACAACTGAAAAGACAAGAAGAACAATTGAAAAGGAAAAGGAACAACTGGAACTAGAGACTGAACTGGCAGCAACCAATGCAAAAATCAATGTACTTGAATCAATGGGATCAAGAAACAGCTCAAGAGTCTCTGATGGGATGAACTCGTATTTGAGAAAAGGAACTGCTCAGAAGAAAACCTCAGTCAAATTAAATCCCCATGCAAACACCTATTTACCTGATCAAGTGCAACAAAGACAGAATGTGTGGACTGGAACTGAGTCTTCTTCTTCCCAGCAACAGGTTGTTCGACCAAAGGAAAGAGCTGATGGACCATCTGTTAGAGCTCAGGATATGACTCCTCTAACACAACAACCTGTAAATGATGGTAACCAAGGTGATATCTATCACATAATTCAGAGGCAAAATGACATCACTGCTCTTCTGGCTCAACAAAATCTCTCTTCTACCTTACCACCAAGAGACATTCCTGTTTATGATGGTGATCCATTGCAATATGGAGTTTTCATCAGGGCATTTGAGAGAGGAGTGGAAACAAAGACAGACGATTACAGTGACTGCCTGCATTTCCTAGAGCAATACACCAGAGGGTATCCTAAGGATTTAGTCCGCAGCTGCCAACACTTGCCTCCAGCTGAGGGCTATAAAAGAGCAAAAAATCTACTTAAAGAACATTTTGGTAATGAACATAAGATTGCCACAGCATATATGGACAAAGCATTTGCCTGGCCAACGATCAAGCCAGAGGACGTGAAAGCATTGCAAGCGTTTTCATTGTTCCTTAGAGGCTGTTGCAATGCAATGGGACAGCTCACCTATATGGAGGAGATGAATGTTGCTTCCAGTATGAAGACCATTCTTCTGAAACTGCCTTACAAGCTCAGAGACAAGTGGAGGAATAGGGCATGTGAAATTCAGGAAAAAAATGGATGCCGAGCTACTTTCTCTGATCTAGTAGACTTCATGGAGAGACAAGTGAAGATATTGTCAGATCCACTTTTTGGAAACATCCAGGATGCTAAGACAACTACATCTGTCAGAGGCTCCACCTTTACTAAAGCCAGAGACAAGTTGAGACCAAGAGGAAGCAGTTTTGCAACAACTGTAACACCTGTAGAAACACCAAAACATGAAAAAATGACGACAAATGGAATGAAAAATGTATCTGCCACTAATTCTCAAAGTTCCTGTTTGTTCTGTGATAGAGGTGGTCACACATTGGTGCGGTGTCCACAAATCAGGAAGAAGATGCACAGGGAAAAAATAGACTTCTTAAAGGAAAAGGGAGTCTGTTTTGGATGTTTGAAGGTAGGACACATGAGCAAAGACTGCAGTAGTCGCTTGACTTGTGACGTGTGCAATAAAAATCATCCTGAAATACTTCACATTGAACAAAAGGACATGAGAAAGCAAACGGAACTGAATGAGAAATCAATTGGGAGCAGTGCTGTTCTCTCACCTCATACATGTGGGCATATTGGGGCCGGTGAAGAAGCCTGTCTTTTCTCTATTGTTCCAGTACAAGTAAAGACACCCAAAGGAGACAAAGTGTTACAAACATATGCATTTTGGATCATGGCAGCTCATCTACCTTCTGCACAGAAAGCTTGATGAGAAGACTGAACATAACAGGACCAAAAACCAGTATTCTTCTGCGAACCATGAACCAAGTGAAACCTGTGACCAGTCATCATATCTCAGGTTTGGAAATATCAAGTCTGGACAAAAATGATTTCATTCAACTGTCCAATGTATTCACACACAACACAATGCCTGTTTCCAAGCTCAACATTCCCAGACAAGAAGACCTGATACAATGGCCTTACTTGAAAGACGTCAAGATTCATGAAATAGACTCCGGCATTGACCTGCTCATCGGCACAAATGCTTCGAAGGTATTGGAACCTTGGGAAGTGGTCAATAGCCAAGGTGATGGACCATACGCTGTGAGGACCCTATTGGGGTGGGTCATCTATGGTCCTTTGAGAGGAGACAACGATGTCAGGGATGAGAATGGCTGCCCTGTCGCTGCTGTCAATCGACTGTCTATTGTGAATCTAGAGGAGCTACTGGTAAAACAATACAATCATGACTTCAATGAAGGAACCAGCAAGGAAACAGAGGAAATGTCCAGAGAAGAAATAAAATTCCTGGATATTGTGAATCACTCAACTAGGATGAAAGACGGTCACTACTGCCTAGACTTACCTTTCAAGGAAGAAAATCCCAGCATGCCAAATAACCGCTGCATAGCAGAGCAGCGCATCCAAAGCCTGAAACGCAAGTTTGGTAAAAATGAGATGTTTCACAATGAATATACAGCTTTTCTCAAAGAAATGATTGACAACGACTATGCTGAAATGATACCAGTAGATCAACTGAAGCGCAATGATGAGCAACTCTGGTACATCCCACATCACGGGTTTACCACTCAAGGAAAGGAACCTTAAGAGTGGTTTTCGACTGTGGTGCTGGCTTCAAAGGTACATCGCTCAATGAACAACTGCTACAGGGTCCAGATCTTACCAACTCACTCATCGGAGTACTCATCCGATTCCGACAAGAACCGGTTGCTTTGATGGCTGACATCAAAGCAATGTTTCACCAGGTCAAAGTGTCAGAGAAACACATTGACTATCTGCGATTCCTATGGTGGCCTGATGGTGATGTGCAGCAGGATCTCGTCGAATACAGGATGAAAGTACACCTCTTTGGAGCAGTGTCATCACCGAGTTGTGCAAACTTTGCTCTAAGAAAGACAGCTGAAGATAACAAAGCTCACTTTCCAGCAGAAGTTATAGACACCGTAAAGAACAACTTTTACGTAGATGATTGTTTGAAATCCATGTCCTCAGAACAGGATGCTGTTCTTATGGTAAGAGACCTGACTGCTCTCTGCCAGAAGGGAGGATTCATACTGTCAAAGTGGATCAGCAACAGTCGTAAAGTATTGGCATCCATTCCACAAGAAAACAGAACCAAAGAGACAACGGAGTTGGACTTGGACCGGGACAATCTGCCGATGGAAAGAGCACTAGGATTGCACTGGTGTGTCGAAACAGATGTGTTCAGGTTCAGAATTACTGCACAGCCACGAGCATACACTAGACGCGGCATCTTGTCCGTGGTTGGCTCTGTTTACGACCCTTTAGGATTCCTAGCACCATTTATTCTGACAGCCAAACTGATTATGCAGGAACTCTGTAAAAAAAACCTTGGATGGGACGAAAACATACCCCAAACTGTTTCTCAGCAGTGGACAGGATGGCTAGCAGATCTGAACAAGATGACAGAGTTTAAAGTGGACCGTTGCATGAAGCCCACAAGCTTTGGTCAAATCAGAAATGCACAGCTGCACCACTTTTCAGACGCCAGCGAGAGTGGATATGGTACGGTTTCATATCTCAGACTGGAAAACAATGACAAGGAGGTGCATGTTGCTTTCATGATGGGGAAAGCAAGAGTATCACCATTGAAGCAAGTAACGATTCCCAGATTGGAGCTCACAGCTGCAGTTCTAGCCGTCAAAGTTGATATAATGCTTCGAAAGAATTACAGCTTCAACTGGAAAAATCCATCTTCTGGACTGATAGCACAACAGTACTGAAATATGTCAACAATGAAACCAAACGTTTTCGAACATTTGTAGCAAACAGGATCTCTTTTGTAAGGGATGCTACTGATGTGTCACAATGGAGATATGTTAGCACAAAGGAAAATCCAGCTGATGAAGCCTCTAGAGGGCTAGCAGCAAACCGCTTCTTAAGCTGCACGAGATGGATCAAGGGACCAGAGTTTCTCTGTCAACCAGACAGAGAATGGCAGAAACATCATTTAGAAACTTCAATCCCTGCCAATGATCCAGAAGTCAAGCAAGACATCACAAGCAACCTCATTGTTAAAGGTCCATTGAACCCCACCAGCTCTCTGATAAACTATTTCTCTTCATGGAGAAGTCTGCTGACAGCTGTAGCTTGGCTACTTAAGGTAAAAACAACTATCTTATCGCTGACTAGAAAAAGAAAGGAGATCCAGACTGCTGCAAGTAGCTTTAAAGATGAGTCCAGCCAACTAAAGGAGATGCAAGTCTTTAAAGCAACACTCCAAGGACAGTGTTTACATCCTGAAGATCTGGTGCAAGCAGAACATGCAGTCATCTCTTTCAGTCAAAGACAAATCTTCGAGGATGAACTATCTACATTAGAAGCTGGTAAAAATGGTGTTAAAAGAAGCAGTCATCTGTATAAACTGGACCCGGTGTTGGACGATGGACTTTTGAGAGTAGGTGGTCAGCCTGAGTAAGCTAGCGATGCCTGAAGAGGCCAAGCACCCAGTTATCCTCTCAAAAGACCTGCACATATCCACACTGTTGCTACGACATATCCATGAACAACTTGGCCACGGAGGAAGAAATCACATGCTGTCACGACTCCGTAAAAAAATACTGGATTATCAAAGCTAACTCTGCAGCAAGAAGGATCATCACAGACTGTGTTATGTGCAAAGCGACATCGGGGAAGAGTTGGAGAACAGAAAATGGCAGACTTACCTCTGGAAAGGATTCTACCAGACAAGCCTCCATTTACAGATGTAGGAGTAGACTACTTCGGTCCTATAGAGATCAAGAGAGGACGAAGCCTTGTTAAAAGATATGGCGTAATCTTCACCTGCATGGCAAGCAGGGCTGTACATCTTGAAGTTGCACATACTCTTGACACAGACTCCTGCATCCATGCATTACTGAAGATTTATTTGTCGACGAGGTCAAGTGTTGTCTTTAAGATCAGACAATGGCACAAATTTTATTGGAGCTGAAAGAGAATTGAGAGAAGCACTCAATGCCTTGAATCAGGACAGAATCCAGACTGCTATGCTTCAGAAGGGAATAAAGTGGTACTTTAACCCCCAGCAGGATCTCATCACGGAGGTGTATGGGAACGTTTGATCCGCATGGTTCAAACGTGCTGCGCTCTGTTCTTAGCCAACAAGTTCTGGATGATGAAGGATTGCAAACTTTAATCTGTGAAGTTGAAGCAATTTTAAATGATCGACCCATTACAAAACTTTCTGAGGACCCAATGGATCTGGAAGCACTCACCCCAAACCACCTTCTTCTGTTGAAAACCAAGCCAATACTGCCGCCTGGACTCTTCGTAAAAGAGGACTTATACCTAAGGCGCAGATGGAGACAAGTGCAATACATGGCAGATCTCTTCTGGAAAAGGTGGACACAGGAGTACTTACCTTTAATCCAAGAACGACAGCGGTGGCCTAAGGTGAAGAGGAACTTTGCTCCAGGTGACATAGTTGTGGTGGTTGACTCCACTGCACCACGAGGCTCCTGGTTAATGGGCAGAATATTGGAGACAAAGGCAGACGCACAAGGCCTTGTGCGTACTGTTCGACTTCAGACAAAAAACAATGTGCTTGAAAGACCAATAACAAAGATATGTCTGATTAAAGAGACTGAGATTTAGAGACCTCAAGGACTGGTGGTAAAGACCAGATCCCAACAGGTGCCATGTTCTGGAACCTCTGGCCCTAAAAATGACTATTTCTGAAAGAAGACAGAAGAAACTCTAAAGAAGATTAATTGCCAACACGTTTTTTGTTGTTTATAAAAAAGTGTAAAAAAGGAAAATGGTGTGTGTATATATAGCTCCTTAAATTATTTTTTCAGTAATTGTTATATAAAACAATTAGGGG
>JALXJV020000003.1:40544957-40593130 GCA_024633595.2 Lepomis macrochirus | reverse complement strand
TAATATACAGAACTATGTTTTCTGTGGTGTATAAAGACAAAATCTTTATTGCAAAAAGAGGAATAAAGTGTACATGGGGCATAAAGAAGTGTAGAAAGGTATTCAAATTAATAAGAAGACACAAATAATAAAAACTTTGCCAGGTGGAGTATATATTATGTAAAGATATTAAAAGAAGGCCATTTGTTGACAGTTTTCACAGCATTGATATAATGTACAAATTCATGGAGGAAAGATACAAAGTTAGTTCTTTTTCCTGCTGAATTTACAATTCCCATTAGAATTAGTACTTTAATTATAAAGTACTTATTTCGCGAGGAGCAATTGAATGCACAGTGAGCCGCTGGTTGAAATTTGCAACCCTCACCCACTAGATGCCACTAAAACCTTTGTCTAGTTTATAAGATATTGCATAGCACTGCCCCACCTCCACTGAAGAGATTTGTTATGCAGAGAGCAGGCACCCATGTCACCAGAGGTATCACAAGAGGGGACTGTATCATTCCCACTCGAAAAAGTGCTTTTAGTCAGTCAGCGTTCTCTGTAACAGCATCTAAACAATGGAAACTATTACCAATGCCGATAAGAGAAGCAAATACTTATCGTTCTTTTACTGGTCAGCTTAAGACCTGGCTAATTGATAATCAGATATGTGCACATTACTGACTGCCTACTGAGAATTGATGCTTGTTTGCAGATTGTCTTTTGTCAGTCGTTTAAATCTCTCCTTATGTTTTGCCTATGTTGTGTGCTGATGTTTGTTACTTATTGTTGTGTGTTGTATCTGTCTTATTACTATTTTTTTCTATATTGTTATTACTTGTGGACTGTAATAAGTAATTTTATTGTCATTTTAAATCTACATTTTAGGTTGCCTTCATAATAACTGGCCAGGGACTAACTCTGGCTCATTTACAGTTATTTTACTGTTGATTAATGAGCACTGTCCCTGTCAAATAAACAAATAAATGAAAAATGAAATGAAAACTTGAACACACCTTGAACCTTTAACTTAAAGAGATCTGACAAGTTTTGGACTTTGAACATAACTGTGTGAGTTGACGAAAGTTAAACTTGCATTAAAGGTCTAGTGTGTAATATTCAGGAGGATCTATTGACAGAAAATAAATATAATTATTTCAGATTTTGTGTCGTTCAACTGAAGGAAGTTGTTAGTCATCCAGGCTGTGTCAAGTCAATCCTCTGTTCGGCAAAAAGAAACACATGCCTCTCCTCACTTTCTGACCCTCCCTCACCTCCTGACAATTTTCCTAAGAGGGCAGATTTACATCAGGTGTTTGCTTGGAAGCCAAAACCAAACATGGCAAACTTTGATGTGAACCCTGATTATCCCCTTACAGTTTACCTTCACTGTAAGTTGCCTTAAAGTAAAAAGATACAAACCTGTTTCAACGTTTATAACAGGGAAGGATATTACATACATGGTGTTTTAACACAAATATATTTACCAGTTTCTTCTCAAAGTGTTTGTTTTGATGGATCCACGGGTCTGGGGGGAAGAAAACAGATGCCCCGGTACCGGGGGCTACGGTGCTCAGGGTGAAACTACTGATTAAAAAAAAAATTTCCCGCCATTTTAATTCCGAAATGCGCCAAAGTTGTTGTTTCAGGTCTAGTCGGGCGCCATCTTGATTATTGCGCAATACTGGCAAGCTGCCGGCCTGCTCTCGTCTTTTTCTGCAGAGAGGAAACATAATAGTTGAGAACATACAGTGTTTTTGGGCATTTTGTGACCGATCTGTTGGAGATATATAGACAGGGTATAGGGTGCAGGGTATCAAATGAAAGGTCTGCACAAGCCTGATCGATTGATACCACCCCAATCACTGTGGGATGTTCTGTTCTCAATCTACATGTAAAGCCTGGGAGTGCTTTTAGTGACAGGAATGTTGATGAATACTCCTGTTTTTATCAATATTTCAATGTTTTGTCATTTGGATCTTGGTTGTATGGACAGAAAAGTGTTTTAAAGATATCAATAAAAGTCAACATTTTAACAAATATTGCCAAAATATGGAACTTCGCCTGGCATATTTGATAATGTTGTATGTTACCTGTTGTATTTTAGTTTATTTTCACCTGATTTACAGTTACAGTTGCATTCTATGTGTATTAGAAGATATTCAGTTGCATTAAAAGCTTCCTCAGGATGGTTTTGATGGTTTATTGCATTAAAATATAGCTTTTTTTCCCAGGCGAGGACAAAAATATCAGATTTTTTCTTTATTGCATGTCCATGTAGTCAGTAAAAGTAAAATAAATATATTAATACACAATGGATTTATATTCCTTAGCTTCTGACTTTTTAAAGGTGACCAGAATTATGCATATAAGCCAGATGGTTGAGGAGTTATTCCTGATTCATTTTGGGTTTGTAATTTTAGGCGTTTTCTATGGAAAAAGGTGCCTGTTTTTAACAAGATAATCAATCTTTGTTATGTACTTGAAAAGTATATAACAAAAAACTATTACATTAACTTTTCCACAGATGAGAGGGGCCACATAAAATGACTTGGCGGGCCGGATTCGGGCCGCGGGCCTTGAGTTTGACACATGTGCACTATGGTTTGACAGGAGAGTCTGTATCATGTAAATATCTATCAGCATACAACAAACTAATAGAACCAATAGACTCATTTTCATATAGTGGTCAATTTTCAGATTTGGGTCTATTTTGCTTCCATGTTTTCTTTTACTCTCACGGAAAGAAAACGTCCAAAATACACATTTAGATGGAGTTTGTTTGAAGCCTACTACCCTATTCACCTTATTTTCCACAACAACAGCCGTTGCATTCCTTTTGTCATCCAACTGTCAGCGGAGCGGGATCATTACTTCCGGTTGAACGGGACCTAAGCTAGCTGTTAGCAGTAACGTTAGACGATAACCGAGAAAAGATGATCAGTATTATATTTTCGGTTTCAAGAGGCGAGAACAACTGCACACAAACCGTTACGAAGACAACGTGATGAGATTGGCGTGTTGTCGTGCACTTTACAACTTACACCTACCACCTAAAAAGTGGGAGGCACATATACAAACTGTTGTAATTCCTACACCGTTCACCTGATTTGGATGGAAATAGCCTCAAATTAAAGCTGAAAGTCTGCAGTTAAAGCACATCTTCTTTGTTTCATTTCAAATTCATTGTGGTGGTGTAAAGAGCCAAAAAGACTAGAATTGTGTCGATGTCCCAATATTTATGGACCTGACTATGTGTGTGTGTGTATGTGTATGTATGTGTATGTATATATATATATTTTAATAAAAATAATATAAAAATTGTGAATTGAATTGTTTTTTTCTCATATTTTTATTAAGCATTGTTTTTCTTTCCATACTCTCTCTTGAGTGTTCGAACCTGACAAGAATAAAGCTGGAAGGACAGATTACTCTGCCCAGCTGGCACACTTCCTAACTTACCCGGGACATCACAAACATTACAGGTCAGCAGCACTCGGACACGTTGAGGCGGTGGTCTACTCAGTGCACAGCCTTGCTGGCTTCGTCACACTCACCCCCTAAACCTCACTCCCATCCAGGTCACGCCACCAATGTAACCAGCTGCTCTTGACTACATGATACGCCACAGCCCTGAATCAAATCGATGACCTCAGGTACGGAGGTGAGGACACGCTGGCGAGGAGGCTAAAACCCATGGGCACTAGCCTCGGTCCCCATGCGTCTCTTAAGGTGTCGGGGAGTGAGGTCTACTTACTGCACAGCTTCGCTGGCTTCTGTCACACAATGACATTTGCTAAAATGGTCTGTACTCATTCATTTCTTGTCTTCCGAACACTCAAAGTTTTTTTTCCACGATTAGTCTGGGCGTACACAGCTGAAGCAGCATCAGAATGGCTTGAAAACACATCACATGACCACACAGCTCGTCTTTTTTGGTGTCACCAGGTGTGCAGCTGTTTCTTCTATTTCATTCACAGCTGGATCATCAGGGGTCGCAGCTTCCTGGGAGACAAAATTGATAATTATCATGTGAGAAGCCCTTTCATCGGCTTCAGCTGCAGGGCTGGGCTGATTTACATTGCGTTCGGCCATATTCCCCTCATTGCTCACTGTGGCGTTGGTGGGTGTAACCACAAGGTTTTCCCCAGATGACACCTCTTCCAGTACGTGATCGTTCAGATCAGTAACGGTGTCAAACCAGACTTCCTCCTCAGACTCCTCCTGGTCGTCCAATATTTGTCTTGTTCCTTGGTGACCAGCCATGTTAAAATTTGTGGTCAGTGTAGAGATAATGTCTGTAAATAACTGATCAACAATGGCCATCTCGATGGCGTTAGAAACAGAAGCCCTTCTGCTTGAATTGGAGCTGCTTTCAGTCAAATCCAAGTCATGATTCTGAGCCAGAGCTTTTCGTATTTCATTACCAACATGTACAGACATAGCATTCATAATCTCCTCACGCATGTCTCGTAGGATGTCCTCGAATGGCACCATGATGTCATCCAACGCCAGCGTGTCCAGGTGTGACTGGACAATTGAACGAAGCAACTCTATTATGGGCTGATGCTTGATCGTAAGTCTGGTTACAGACATATTATCGTCTTGTCTCTGCAATTAAAAAGCTTTTCTGAATGTAGAAAATATACAACTAAATTTTGAGCGCTACTCCTTATTAGTGCAAACCACAGAAAAGCTAAAAACAGTTAAAAAACAAAAGGCAATAAATAAAATAGCTCTAAGCTAAATTTCCCATCTGGGACAATACAGTGTCTGTTCTCTTCTAATATTAAAAGGTTCAGCAGAATCTGTTAAGTGTTCTTGTGTTTGTGGAATTAACAGGTCTGATTACGTGGGAAAGAAACCTTTCTTCAGTTTGTGCCGTCGTGTCAGCAGGGAGAGATCTTCTGAGAAAAACTGCGACTGAGGCAAAAACCTGGGTCTTTTATACTCAAGCCTGCAGAGCAGATTACATCATCGATGGCGTCAGACCTTTGATGATGTCATGACATTCTAAACATCAAAGCAAAAAAAGAATTTAAGAGAAAACATTCTAACCTTTGAACTTCCTCACAATTTTTTAAACAATCGCAAGTTAAGTTTTATGTAATTTTAAGTTATTTTCTGACTTTATGTTGAATGTTTCTGGGATGGGATGTTTGTGCCTTGACTGGCAGAACTAAAAACATAAGCAAGTCCATATAAGTGTTAAATAAATCATTTATTATTGCTTATAAGACACTTTTAAGCTCTTGTTAATGGTTTATATACCTGTTATAAACACTAATACGATGTTTAATAACATTAATGAGACTTAAATAGTTTAGTAATACCTCAACACACTCATTATTGGCTAGTAAGATTAATATGAGCCCTTATTGTAAATGGGGTGGTGATGGCGCAATGGATAAGACACATGCCTTTGGTGTGAGAGACCTGGGTTCGATCCCCCACCCATCCATTGTAAGTCGCTTTGGATAAAAGCGTCAGATAAATGTAAATGTGTCAGCAGTTTATAGACCACTTGCAATTAGATGTTTAACGGCAGTAATCAGACTATAACAGATTTATATTAATGCCTTATGAAGCCTAATAACGCCTTTATTATGCACTTATTAAACATTAACAATCCTCCTTTACAGCTACTGGAACTAAAGTGGAAACACTGTAAATGTTTATAAAAATAATTAATAAAAGAAAAAATATAAAAAAGTTACTGTTTCTCCTGCAGATCAACTTATTTAATATGATCCCTGTTGAGTCTCCCTCCTCTTTTGTGTTTGTGGAAGTAACTTCTTTAAATATCATAGTGGTTTCTTCTCATCTCAGCGACAAATTTATTCATTTTAATTCAGCTATTGACTGGACAGAAGGTTTTCTGCTCATGTTCAAAACTTTCTGCACATTCAGAATCGCTCCCACATTTCTGTTCTCTGACATTTAAAGAAAAAAAAGTCATAATGTTATGAGACACACTTGAACTTCAGAAGCTCTGATAACGTGCAGCTCACAGTCCGAAACAGAGCACGTTATTAAATTATTCATTCACTTTTTAAAGGAGCAAAGGCTAGGGCCATTTATGCAAATCAAATTCTGTCACACTGATCCTGACAGAATGACCCGTCATGAGCCCAGCAGACACTGAATCGGAGGAGTTTTTCAAACTACGTATGGACTTAAAGACACTCTGGGAGATCTGGATCAAAGCCAGCCAGGACGGCTACAAGGAAGCAGTCCAGAATAAGGCTAAAAGACTGGTTATGTCAAAGCCTCAGTTTAAAGACGTGGTTCCTGAGTGGCTAACCAGCTTCCTCCACACCCCCGTTCCTTAACCAGCAAGGTCCTTGTCAGCTCTTTGGCCCATTGGCCCTGAGCCCCGGCCCGCTAGCCCTGAATCTGCTAGCATCCACGTGTCTGATCAGCACTCAGCCTGCTAGCCACCAACCTGCCGGCAACAGCACACCTGGTTCCCCTTCGAGGGAACTCGAACTGCGTCGGTGACGACACTATGGGAATGCCCTTGGGCGTGGCAGGGCTGAACTATGAATGAAACTACTCCAATCCTATTGGCACGGCTCTAAATGGTAGTGTGTGACGGCATAACCGGAGGTGTATATAAGCACACCGGCACGAAGCAAAGAAATAATCATACCTCAAGATGTCTGGCGGAGGTTTTCGGCAGGGTGTGTTTCCGTGCCCTCGCTACATCACTGCTGGTGATACACAGGAGATGCCGCACGCCCAAGCAGCTCTCGAGGGGGCTGCTTGTGACCACTGCGAGGCCATGATGCCCCCGAGGGTGCTTAGGTCTCACCTGACAATTTTCGTTTTTTAAGCCAACTATGTGAGTTTTAGAAAGTTATTAAATTTGCATTACATGTCCCAGTGTTTACAATTTAGGAGGATCTATTAACAGAAATGCAACATAATATACAGAACTGTGTTTTCAGTGGTGTAAAAAGTCTTTAACACAAAAAGAGGAATAAAGTGTACATGGGGCATAAAGAAGCGTACAACAGTATTTAAATTAATAAGAAGACACAAATAATAAAAACTTTGCCAGGTGGAGTCTATATTATGTAAAGATATTAAAAGAAGGCTATTTGTTGACAGTTTTCACAGCATTGATATAATGTACAAATTCATGGAGGAAAGAAACAACGTTAGGTTTTTTTCCTGCTGAATTTACAATCCCCATTAGAATTAAGACTTTTGTTATAAAGTACTTATTTCGCGAGGAGAGATTGAATGCACAGTGAGCCGCTGGTTGAAATTTGCAACCCTCACCCACTAGATGCCACTAAAACTTGAACACACTGAACCTTTAACTTAAAGAGATCTGACAAGTTTTGGACTTTGAACATAACTGTATGAGTTGACAAAAGTTAAACTTTCATTAAAGGTTCAGTGTGTATTTAGGATGATCTATTGACAGAAATGCAATATAAATTGGTTGGTGTGATGCGGTCACTCCTCTTAATGCGAGTTAAAAGCCTGGCTGCAGCATTTTGAATGAGCTGTAACCTCTGAATATTCCCCTTACTGATGCCAGAGTACAGAGCACTGCAGTAGTCGAGTCTTGAGGAAATAAAAGCATTGATGACCTTCTCTAGGTCAGCAGAGGAGTGAAATGTTCTAATCTTAGTCAGCTGTCTCAACTGGACAAAACAGGACTGTACTGCTTTTTGTCACCTGAGCATCAAAAGACAGCACTGAGTCAAAAATGACACCAAGGTTACGAGCTTCTTTCTGAATGTTGTCTGAGGAGACACCCAGGCTAGTGATGAGGTTTCTGAGGTAGCTAGAGCTGGTTCCTACGGGGTTAAATATAATTATTTCAGATTTTGTGTCGTTCAACTGAAGGAAGTTGTTAGTCATCCAGGCTGTGTCAAGTCAATCCTCTGTTCGGCAAAAAGAAACACATGCCTCTCCTCACTTTCTGACCCTCCCTCACCTCCTGACAATTTTCCTAAGAGGGCAGATTTACATCAGGTGTTTGCTTGGAAGCCAAAACCAAACATGGAAAACTTTGATGTGAACCCTGATTATCCCCTGATTATTAAAATTTACCTTCACTGTAAGTTGCCTTAAAGTAAAAAGATACAAACCTGTTTCAACGTTTCTAACAGGGAAAGATGTTACATACATGGTGTTTTAACACAAATATATTTACCAGTTTCTTCTCACAGTGTTTGGGGGGAAGAGGTTAACCACCTGGACCCTGGCACCTATTTCTAGGAAAAACGCCTAAAATAACAAACCCAAAAAAAATCAGTAACATCTCCTCAACCATCAGGTCTAGATACATAATTCTGGTCTCCTTTAAAAAGGACAGAAGCTAAGGAATATAAATCCATTGAATATTTATTTTACCATTACAGAATACATGGAGATGAAATACAGAAGAAATATGATATTTTCATCCTCGTCTGGTAAAAAAAGCATGGTACTAATGTTCACTTTTATTTGTAATTATCTTCAAAACATTATTTATCTCCATACAACCACGTTCCAAATAACACAAAGCTTCCAAAACATTGAAATATTGATAAAAACAGTCAATATTCCTGGGACCAAAAACACTCCCATGCTTTACAGGACACAAGCTGAGAACGCAACACCCTACAGGGCTGTAAGAGGGCGCTTTCTCTTCGTCACTAAATATGGTGACTTCGTTCTTAACCTGAACCACGTAGTAAAATCTGCCTGAAGAGAAACTCTGCTTTCCAAACACACAGTGCAGAACTTTTTCTTTAAATCATCATGATTCACTTTTTCCCATCTGCAGACAGGATGAGTTTAGGATGTGCTGTATCAGGATCAAATCAGGTCACATCCACAGCAAACTGCTGGACCATCTTCAGCCGAGTGTTAATGAAATGTGATATCTTTTCCCTGAACCCCTCCTCCAGCTGAGCCAAAGATCCCTGACATGATGGTGGACAGATACTGACCTCTGTCCACTCCTTTGTGGGACGTTAAGCTGAGCTAAATACACTTAAACCACCTTTTGCCAGCCTCAGGTGGCCACTCAACACAGTTTTATGCATTTCTTTATATGTCAGAGGTCGCACACCTCTGGAGCAACGAGGGGTTAAGTGTCTTGCTCAGGGACACTGTGGTGGATGGGTGACAGTGGGGGATTGAACCAGGGTCTCTCACACCAAAGGCAGAGTCTTATCCATTGCGCCACCACCCCATTTCTGGTTCAGCTTCACACAGGAAACCGGAAGGTTGCTGTTTGGTCAAAATGCAACAGCCCCTTTAAAGTTCTGCAGCTCTGCAACGATCCCACTGTCAGTCCCAAGTTCAGCTCACTGTTTACCTTTGTGTTTGAATCTTTTCATATATCGGAGACTTTTTTTTCTCTCTTACCTGGGTCTGGGTGTACAGCCTGCATTTAGCTTCAATCAATAACAATTTACATAAAACAAACAAAACAAAATCAGAATCTATTCCTCACTCTCTTTCATATAGTTTGGCATTAAGGTAATATTACAAACTGAAGTTGTTTTTCCGGCAGTCAGCTACATGAGGAGATTGGTATTATAATTTCACTCATCCTTAATGGAAATTTGTGTGTAATTTCAAAGTGGGAGGAATTTTTTCTCTGGTTAGACAGTAGACAATAGACAGAATAGCTCGTCACCCCTCGATTAGAACCCATACATTAACTATAGCTTCTGTACAGTATATAAAGGTCAATATATGGTTTAACTAAGCTACATGTTGTCGGGGGTCGATTGTGTTGAAGTCTGTTCCCCAGTCTAAATGAGTCTTATGTTCTTTTTTTATGCTGTTTGAGTTTTTCTGCTGCCAACTCAGCAGTTTTCACATGAAGGTCAAACCCACATGCAAGAATGTAACTTAGTGTCCTCAGAAAACCACAGTAACTGTACGGTCCTCTCCAGCTCTGCAACAGTCTGTCAGTCCACAGTGTAGCTCACTGATTAATGTTCAAACCTCCTCCTGTTATTCTTGTATGTTTCCCCCTAAAGTTGTTGCTAAACCAGATGAGGACGTTGAGAGGTGTGTGCGGTCCGTCATGGCATCACATGCAGCTCAAACACAATCTGTGTTTATATCTCTGTAGATCTTTAGTCCCCCTCCTGACGAGTGTCAGGCAGCGTGACAGTATTTGTACAGACGTGGCCTTGGTTGCTTGTTATCAGGAACTCTGTGCGCTCGTACGAACTAAGTGTTCCACCCAGTCATTGTGTTGTCACCTGAGCAGTCACTCCCCCCCTCCCTTAGACTCCATCCACACTACTTTAGTTTAAAAACGAAGATGATCTCCGTCGTTATCACAGTTGATCTGCGTCATCTGTTGCGGTTGTTGTTTACATTGAGCAAATAATTTAGTTACAACAAGCCGTTGTGTTTTTAGTATGTGATGGAAATTTGATATTGTACTCTGTTTACAGTTTTACCCTGCATGCTTCATTATTATATTTCAAGGCTTCACTGTGTGGTATTTGATCATTTAATCATGTTACAGTTAGTTGAAGCTTCCCATGGGAAAGATGCTCGTTAGAGAGTTTTCTTATCTGACTGACCTTGATAGGCCTTCAACTCAGGACATTTGGTCCCTACTCCCTTCCTCCCTTAGACAGTTGTGTAACACCTCACAGTATCAAACCACCTGTTTCTACACTGGCTCTTTGCACTCTGTACGTCTGTCTGACCCTTTTCAAAGAATAAAACCCTTAAAAGACGTCTAGATTGAATTCTTTATTTCAGAAGACTCACCAAAGGACAAATTTCCATTTCATGAATTTGTTAATAAAGGAGAATAAACAGGGAAGTATTACAACACAGATCAGCTGGGCCAGAAGTTCTGTCTCCCAGGACCATCACTAACATCTGGGACCCAAGCCAAAGGATGCTTAATCATTTACACAGTCTGGGTTTTTGTGTTTTTGGGGAGCAGAGATCCTCTCCAGGCCTTGAATGCACATTCAAGGCCTTGAGAGGAACAGCAAGGAAGGAAAACACCAAAACGATCTCACAGCTGTGACCTAAACCCAACTGTGGACAAACTAACATAAGGAGGATAGAGGAAGGAAGGTTAAGGATAAAATACACACAATACATCTATATATGTAAGACATAACAATAACAGGAATAAATGGTAAAAGAACATGCATAAAGGTTAAATGTAAGAGGACACAATTTTCTGCCATAACTTCATCATATCAAACAAAGTACGTCACTTTACACATAATGACATCAAATTCAGTCAGACATCTTTGAAAACTTTGGGAGTAACACCGGATTTCCTTATGATGGTTCCATCACAGGGTTTGGCAGGCAAGAAAAGTTAAATTAAAAAGGCAAAAAGCAAGCAAACGATATAATAACAGAAGTAACAACCAGATATATTCAGAAGAAAACCGGTTTACACCAAACGCTGCCACTAAATATGGACAGTTCTTTCATTAAATGACTATAAACCTTGTTATTGTAAAAATAATCAGTGTCTCACTGTTTGGTTTGTTCACATGTATCTGATCCATTGGCGTCTTTAGTGTTCACTGCTGTGTCGGTACTTTGTCTGCTATAAATTTACACACTGGATATAAAATGTTAAGATCATTTCAGTAAGTACAAGCATTGTTGGCGATGCTTCATGGTTCAATTAAATTGCTGCTGATAAAAAAAAAGATCAGGGAGTTTGATTGACAGGAGAGATGATCAGAGGGCGGAGTTTGTGACATCATTGCTGCAGGGGCTGAAGAAGGGAGGAGTTTCTCAGTGAAGCAGCAGCCAGTAAAGGAGTAGATACGAGCTGCAGCATCTACGTCATAAAAGGAGACCAGACCCTCCTCATAATCCACAAACACCCCCACCTTCTGAGGCCGAGACTTCAGAGAGAGACGGACTGCATGGTCAGCAAGAGCTCTGTACTTCGTTTCCGTTCCTCAACCATATAGTCCAGTAACCCTTCTTCGGGTTCAGTGTGATTTCTCCCTTCCTGTTGATCGACTCTCTGGCCACTCCTAAAGTCCATCTAGACTTGTCTTTGACCTGAACCTCAAAGTAAAATCTGCCTGAAGAGAAACTCTGCTTTCCTAAAACACAGAGACTAGATGAAAATCTCTCTGGATTGTTTGGGGATTTTTCTTCACGCCACTATCAGACACTTGTTTCTCATCATCAGACAGGTTGAGTTTAGGATGTGCTGTATCAGGATCAAGAGTCACGTCCACTTCATACTGCTGGACCCTCTTCAGCTCAGACTCAGCGAGCAGCTGCTTCATCTCTTTTCTGATTTTCTCCTCCAGCTGAGCCACAGCTCTCACCACAGTCCCTTTAAATGATGGACAGACGCTGACCTCTGTCCAGTCCTTGGTGGGTGGAGGGTGGATGTTCAGGGCCTGGACACTCTGGAGAACATGGAGGTGGTCTTCAGAGCGTGAGAGCTGCTCCACCTCAGTCCTTCTCTTCATCAGCTCAGAGATTTCCTGTTCCAGCTCTGTGATGAAGCCTTCAGCCTGTTTCTTTGTTGTTCTCTGCTTCTCTTCGATGGTGTCGATGAGCTCCTTCAGGCCTCTCTCAACAGACTCCTTCAGAGAAGTGAAGACCTGAACACCTTCTGCTTTCTCTCTGTCTGCATCTTCCTCACTGAGGCCGACCGACTGTTTGATCTCCTCAATCTTCAGTCGTCTCTTCTGGATCATCTGCTGGATTTCAGCCTCTGTCTTCCCCAGCTCGGCCTTCTTTCCTCCATATTCTTCCTTCAGAGGAACAGTATCGTGCATCTTGTGGTCTGAAACAGTGCAGAGCATGCAGACACATGTCTGGTCGGTCTTACAGAACAGCTCCAGAGGTTTATTGTGCTTCGTACACATCCTGCCTTCCAGGTTCTCCACAGGGTCGATCAGCTGGTGTCTTTTCAGGCCTGAAGCTGTCAGATGAGGCTCCAGGTGAGTCTCACAGTAGGAGACCAGACACACCAGGCAGGACTTCAGGGCCTTCAGTTTGGTTCCAGTGCAGACGTCACAGGGAACTTCTCCTGGTTTGGACTCTTGTGTCTCTGAGCTGCTGCTGCAGCTGGCTTCCTGCTGAGCTGACTTGAACTGAGCAGCCATCTCAGAGAGCAAAGTGTTGATCCTCAAATCAGGTCTTGTGGTAAAAACCTCTTTACACATCGGACACTGGCGCCTGTCATCAACATCCCAGTGTTTACTGATGCATTTCTTGCAGAAGTTGTGTCCACATGGTATGGTGACAGCATCAGTGAACACATCCAGACAGATGGAGCACAGGAACTGATTTCTGGCAGCAGACATATCTTCACTCTGAGAACAAGAATTATAGTATAATTTGGTTACACACATATTAATCATTTGTTTTTAAAAATATCCAAGAATGATTACTGCAATATTGAGAAACATTGTTCTTGTGTCACTTAACTGAGGAGTCCATCTGACATACGAGCCCGTTCTCATCTCAGGGCGTCATATACCGACGATGTGAGAGTGAGTGACAAAGCGTAGTTATTTGACAATAAGGGTACCCACACTTCCAGAAGCATGTCTCTGAGACGCTCTGGGGGCGTCCCGTACAGACCGGAAGTGATAAAGGTGTTGACAGCCCCCGAAGCCCCTAATCCTTACCACAGCCCCCCGAAATGTTAGTACCTAAACCTAAGCCACTGAATGTATGCATGTCGACAGGCTAACCCGACCGATGTGCTAACAGGTACAGTTAGCCTCCCTTGTGTTGCTGCAACGTAGGAAACGGGGGGTTTCATACTGACGCTGAAGGGCACCTTTAGCGTAAAATCCTTATGCTTTGTCACGCTGTCTGAAAGCGTCACTTATGATGTGGGGTGGTGATGGCACAATGGTTAAGACTGTGCCTTTGATGTGAGAGACCCGGGTTCAATCCCCCGATTGTGACCCATCCACCATTGTGTCCCTGAGCAAGACACTTAACCTCAAGTTGCTCCAGAGGCGTGCGACCTCTGATATGTAAAGCAATTGTAAGCTGCTTTGGATAAAAGCGTCAGCTAAAAGAATAAATGACGCACTGAGATGAGAATGTGTTGGACATACGTCATTATGAAAAAGAGTTTAACTTTCTGATCCATTAGAGCTGTAAGTTTGAGTTAATGCTGGTTGTTGAAACAGTAAATATGATCAGCTGTACTCACCAGTATTTGAGTCACTTGTTGAGAAACACCTGAAGAGCTCGCTTTAATATTCCTGTAGACAGAAACACAGAGACTCGTCTGACTGCAGCTCTGCTGTGGGTCTGAACTCTTAAGTTTTGTTTCTGGAGTGTGACGTTGAAGCTCTCCTCTTTCCAGTGTTGCTCCGCCTCTTTCTGCAGCTCCTCCAGGTTCAGAGATCACTATACACTGCTCAAAAAATACAGGAACCATCATCTCCTCCAGCTTCTGGTGTGCATGTTTCTGTCCAAACTGTCAGACACAGACTCCATGAGGATGGCATTTTTTAACAGTGTAGTTACTTGCACAAGATCAGTTTAATATTTCAGAGCTGTTTTTACAGGGTATATGTTTTTTTTCTGCAGCTGACAGAACAGTTTTCACAGAAATGCATTAATATACTTTAAGGTCAGCAGAAAACCACAGTTACGGTTCAGTCGTCTACATCCTTAATGAGAAAAGTGAATTAAGTTTGAGTGAAATTGAGTGAAACGTACAGTATTTTTTATTCTGTTTTTTATTTGTATCAATCCACATCCAATAACGATGCATTTGTAGCGCCTCCCAGTGGTCGATTTGATTGAGATTTGACATATCCTGCAAGTTTTGTGTTGATTGGACAAGCAATTTGTATTTTATAGCCGGATTTGCGTTTTCTCCCCTGCAGTTTGTTTGCATTTATAGCGCCCCCTGGTGTTTGATTTGAATGAAACTTTCAGGGCATGTTTCAGTTACTTATGAGGACATATCCTGAGAGATTTGTGATGATTGGAGAATGAATATGGGATTTAGAGTGTAATTTGTGTAATGCTAAGCACCTTTCTTTCTCTTGTAGCGCCCCCTAGGGACACATCAAACTGTTCAGTTATATCCGGGGCACCTGTCGCAACACATCCTGTGAGTTTTGTGATGATCGGCCCTATGGTTGCTGATTTGTGGTCATTTATGTGCAGAGCCACGACCCTTACAAAGTTCATTTTTGTACAGCACATTGAGCTGCACCTGTGTGAGAAATTTTAAGTCAATCGGACTTACGGCGTGAGGGGCGTGGTCTTTTGAATTTGCATTTTTAAGCCTTATTTACAGCGTTATGACCCCTAAATATGCTAAATGTTACAGCTACTGTAAAAAACAAAGAGCCATGAGAACACTCCATAACGTTGGATTTCGGGAACATACCAGTTCTTTATTTTTGCATTCTAAGCTTTAAAAATCCATGATATGATTGAATTTTAAAATGTGGAATAATGTTCAAAACTATTTTGTGGTAATATTCACACACAACGTTCTCTGAAAGAGGGGCGGGGGGACTTAAGGCCCCGTGTCCACCAAAGCGTTCTTTCCCAGCTGAAAACACCAGCTGTTCTTCTGAAAACGCCCACCAGGGAGCGCTAGCTGCCGTTTTCGAGGCGCAGCGTTTTTGCTGACTGCTTTGTTTGCTACCGAACTTTACTTGACGTAAAAATGTCAACACAGAGTAGAGTCCTTGCTCTGCATGAAGGGAAGGCTGAAGCAGGTAGAGAGACAGGACGGACTCGCCGTATGTGGGTTCATGAGATTTTCTGGCAGAGGAAACATCTCGGCGAGTACCACCGTTTGGTCCGAGAGCTGAGGTTCAACAAAGCCCGGTTCCAGGATAGTAACCGTTGCTACGGTGTGGTATTTGTCCCGCCCCTCCTCTACTGTGATTGGACAGCTGAGTAAAAAGTGACAGTGACGAGCGCAGCGTTTTCCCCAAAGTTGAACATTTTTCAACTCTTGGCTACCGGAGAAAAACGCTCAGCGCAGAAAAGACGCTCAGGACCTTTTTACCAGCTGGTAAAAACATGGCGCTCCCATTGGAATAAACTGAAAAAAAAAAGACGCTGTCAGAAAAAAACTCTTTGGTGTCCACGGGCCCATAAGGGGAAAGTCAGATTTCAAAACTCCCAGTTGTGGTTGTTTATTATCAATACTTTATTCACAACAACAAGACATTCGATTACAAGTACAATCGTAAAAATACTGACTTGTAAATAGTGATGACCTGGTAAGCTATCTCAAACTTGTATATAGGGGCCCAGACAGTAAGGAAATAGTTTAAAATATATAAAAAATATTAAGATATTATCTAAATTTATACTACAGTTAAGTAGAGCTCATATAATCTACAGTATTTCAAAATGTACCTGCATAATACCCTAAAACTAAGCTACCCTAATCCTAGCGGTCCCTAAACAAACGGACAAGAATGTAAAAAATCTTTGTATCAGTCTATCATTCAGTGGGCAGGTAAATTTTTTTCAATTCAATTCAATTTTATTTATATAGCGCCAAATCACAACAACAGTAAAAGAAACTTTGATAAGTAAGATTTGCAGTGCATTTTAAACAGATTCCACAATCAAAAGACAAATCATCATCTAAATGTTGTTGCTTGAACATATTTTTCTAGTAGCTGCCGTCTTAAGGTCCTTTTTAATGCTCACACAAAGACATTTTTATAGTATAATCACTTTCATTCCATACTTGTGGACCTTTGCAAACCACACTGAAGCTCGTACATTTAAGTTTACGTTTTTTACCTGTTATAAGATCCTTTTTCCTTCTTTTTTTATATGTATGTGAGGTAGAATTAATCAGAATAAGGTCACATAGTCTGCTGTTAAGCATGTGGACTACATTGTACAGGCATTATGAATTTTAGCTTCAGAAGACTGTACTGTTGCGACTGTAGTTGTAGAATATAGGATCAGTCGGAGAATTTATTTTGGACCATGAGATTCTGTGGAACAAATCAAATGACGATTTAAAGCAATGTCCAAATTTATACCAACTTAAAAAGATGTACAAAGAAATTATATTCAAGAGGTACAGAGATGAAGAAGGGTTCTAAAACTGAGCAGGGGTTCTCAATGACAAAGTTGTAGTTCAGAATGTAGTTATATATAAATATTTCCACTTGTGTGAATGTATGTGTGCGAGTATGGTTTTATGTAGGAGTGACCCTGAATAGTCAAGGATTCGATGCTTGGATAGGACGATCCTGATTCAACTGCCAATCTCACAGTTGGATCTTTGCGCTTTATTCTGGATTTGTTGTTCCTTAATAAAAGGTTTTTCACAGCTAAATCAGATGACTGTGAGAGTCATCCTTTCACTAATGCTAAAGAAGTTAAAGGTAAAGTTGGTTTCAGTGGGTGGGACACACACCCAGTTGTTTGAGCTCGCTCAGCTGGCCTTCAGATTCTTGTACAAAGCTCAATGAAGTGCAAAGTGATAGCACATCAAGAGTGACACAAGAGTAAGCTTTCCTCTCGAGTGCAACCTTTCAATATTCCTTTTAATATTCAGCAGCTGCTTTTACTACAGGTCAATGCTGATAAAATCTGAGTCTTTATTGGAAACATAAACTGAATTTTGTGGCTAGGTATGATTCTCGCTTCGGGTGCGAGCAGTGCCGGGTTTAAAATCCCGGACTAGCCCTTGCCAAGAAACCCTTTGCGCGTCTTCTCGCTTTTAGTAAACTGAACAAAATTACACTTTTGTTTTTCCCCCATTCACCATGAGCTGAACTCAAAGATCTAAGACTTGGGTTGTACACAAAAGGCCTGTTTCTCCCAAATATTGTTCATAAATCTGTCAAAATCTGTGTCAGTGAGCTCTTCTCCTTTGCCGAGATAATCCATCCACCTCACAGGTGAGGCGTATCAAGATGCTGATTAGACAGCATGGGGACTGCACAGGTGGGCCTTAGGCTGGCCACAATAAGGAAAGTGTAACACTGCCTATCTCTCAATGAAAAACAGTTTGGAATATAGAACTACATCTGGAATGACTTTTATTGTCTCTACTTTTAATGTCACATTAAAAATTCTTGAATATCCTCCCTGGTGTGAAAAATTAATTCCTTATTAGACAAAGCTGGACTAAACTAAAAATACACGACTTTAATTCACTGTCCTTAGAGATCACTCTACACCATCCTTTATGAACACTAACATGACCCATCTACCAGAGGGGCAACAGGTTTCAAACATTTATTAAAAGAACAAATAAAAAATGTATAACCCCTTTTTAAATAAAAAGTATTTTTAACATTCACTTGTTAATTAGCAATGTAAAGACAGAACTGCAAGACTACTTAATTTAATATTTAAAAAAAAAAAAAAACACTTTCTAGCATCACACTCAAGGCTTCTCATTTATTTCTGATTTGGAAGATTTATGTTTACAGAAAAATACCCCCAAAAAGAAAGGACACTGTTGGTTTCAAGGGAGCCCCTAATTTGAGTTTGACAATGATGCTGGCTTCCCATCTTTGTAAAAAGAGGTCCAGCTTTCGCCCTGTAAGTTTGCCAAACTCTCACGCCAGACTCACACAGGCGGCGTGTGCACCGCGTTACGTGCTGCGCTGTGGCTGGCAGAGCTAGTCAGTGCTGATGCTCACACCAGAAGCAACACGTCCTAGAAGCGTCCAAGAAGATTCCCAGAAGCGGCTCTCCGCTGTGCGGAGAACAGGCAGCCGGTCCATTTGTGACAGAAGACGCGTCAAGCAGCACAGAGCAGATGAACCTGGCAGGAATGAGACACAGACACTTCATAGAAAATCTAGAACTTCATAGAAAAGAACACAAAATGACAGTGTGAGTTGACGCAGGGCTGAAGGCGGATGAAAACTGGTCGTAATGTGGCGCTCACGCCTCCTGTGTGATTCCGTCAACACATTACAATCAACCTACCAAATATTAACAAACTCACTTCAGTATTAAATAAGGGAACTGAAAAGCAAAGCTGTATTTGTCATATTTTGGCCACTTGGCGGCAGCATAGCAAGCTGAAAACATCCTTCGTGACTTGCGTACCTGATGCATGCTGGATTTAACATAGAGCATACTGGTTAAAATTCAGTGTTTCCAATACATTCATTTATTTGTGGCGGCCCGCCACAAAATCAACGCTGACATATGAATTTTCAATCTTTAAAATGGGTTTAAGTGGTATTTGATTGAAGAACTGATTGCTCCTGACTCTCTCTCACAAACACACAGAGAACGGACCCATCTGTGATCATCCCCTCCTCTTTGTGCACAGACTCTGTTGCTTCAACCTTCCCGGCTTAGAGGCAGATCAATACCGGCTCCGGATCTTTCATTTAGCGCAGTGAGCCGCATATCGGCACAATACTCACGAAAACCAGTTAGTGTGACAGTGGCTATGGAGACGCTTCACACAACATGCTGGAAACTCGGGTAAACTCCCACTGCAACGTTACAGTAATATTTTTATTAGCTTTAGGTTGAACTAATCCATGCCGGTTACATGATAACATTAAATTTACTTCATTTAGCAGACGTGCTAATCTTACGTTGTTAGCTCCTATCGTCTGCTTTTCAGTAACTAACTTTATTATCTGTGTATCTGTCACCGGAGGCTCAGCAGTGTTAACGCAGCTACCAGTTATTGAACTGGACTGAATATTATATCTAGATTGTTTACTCACTTTATAACAGTCAGACCGCAGTAACTTACTTTACTGTACCTAGAGTTAGTGGATGGCTCTTCCTCTGTGTTGTTGTCGCTGTTTTCCTGCAGTGTTATATCATGCGGGTCACATTTAGTTGCAGTGACTGAGAGGTGGAGAAGCTGTGTGCCTGAGTTTAAGTAAAACCACAATAAATCTAAATTTAACGTTACAAAGCAAACAGCTGGGGATCCAAGCTAATGTAGCTTTAGCTGGCTGCCCTTTATCACTATACGCTAGTATAAACAACGGCTCCACATTTGCTTTGTACTGTTACATCCTTTCTTGCAGTTATATGGGTCGTGTTAGCTGGTGAAGTAATGTGGAAAGCGATACTTTGCATTGGGTAATGTTAGCAACTGCTCGGCGTTAGCAAGCGAGCTAACGTGACTTTCTCTGTGACTTCTGACGTGACTGTTTTTACTTGACGTCTTCTGAATCTCGTTTGGTCTGACAGGCCTCATCACATAAACCTTTACTGTTGTTTTCATCCTTACGTGGTGTTTATGTTGGAGTCTATGTTCTATGGTGTTAGTGGACTGCATTTCGTTTGGGAGCGCGTACAGAGCTGAATCCAACCCAGTGTTCTCACATTAAAAGCAGAAAAGTGGCTGATGCAAGCAACCGAAAAAAACATGCTTCATTTCTAAGTGAGGTTTGAGCCCATTGACAATAAGGCAGTGAAAATTTGATTATATTATACTAGTGGTGGGCCGTTATCGGCGTTAATGTGCTGCGTTAACGTGAGACTCTTATCATGCGATAAAAAAAATATTGCCATTTATCTATTCTCAAAGTTGGGTTGGGAGCTGGGTCTATACTACGCAAGCTATGATGACTTTCACCTTGATATGTTAGCGCAGATGTATACCTAGCCGAATCGCACTGTAGGGGGCGAGAACGAGTCTTCGAACCTGTGTGTTTGCCTACTGTGAAATTACCACATCAAACGTGACGTGCTAACATGGATGCAGCTGTTGCTGCGTTCCATTTACCTCGGAGGGCTGAGCTGGGAATGACGCCACACCGAAGTTGACGGCTGCTCGGTTCCAACCTCGCCGACCAGCTGTTTGTTTACAACTAGCCAGGTTAGTTATTGATACGCAGGTTGATTAAAAAACACATTGTGCGGTATTTCCTCACACTAACTGTAGCAACATCGTCCACAGACAGCTGTTGGACAGCACTTTGTGTACGAACATTTCTGAAGCCGCCGGGTTTGCTTCTGGGAAAATTTACTTTTAAGAAGCTTCCCGATGGAAAATTCGACAAGACTAAGGTTGTTTGCACCTTGTGCGATGCGGAATTAGTTTACTGTAGGAGTTCTTCCAGTCTCAAGTAGCCTACCACCTAAATGCAAAGCACATCACACGCTACACACAAGTACATCTTATTGAACATGATTTATTTTCATCACCAATTATCATAGTAGAACAGCTTTCTCAAGCAGTTTGTGATGCATTTTGGAAACAGGAGATGAGCCCCTGGTCTAATGCGCCACCTGGCTTGAAACCTGGCTTGAAACCCGTTCGCACACATATTTGAAATGTCTTCGGCAGAATTCAAATGAGCCGTTTTAATCTAGATTAATCTAGATTAATTTCAAGATTAATCTAGATTAATTTCAAGATTACAGTGAGATTAATCTAGATTTAAAAAATTAATCTATGCCCACCACTAATTAATTCGTGATTTCATTCAAAATCTCCAAATAGCCAGTTTTTTTGATAAATTACTACTAAAACTAAAAATTCAGAGAGGATTTGTCAATACCCCCCAAAAGTTAGATATTGATGCTAAAGTGTTGTATGGTGCAATAATAATCTTATTTATCGAGCACTTTTAAAAACAATCTTACAAAGTGCTTTCAAAAGAGCAAAGACAATAAACATAAAAAACAGATATATGGTAAAAGCAGCAACGAATTTAAATAATTACAAAATTAAAATAGAGTTTAAAGAAAAAGAGCTACTTCCAAACCACGCCTCTCATCGTCACAAGGAGCTTCCTCGACTGCTTCAGAATCTGTGGGGCTTTCTTCTGAAGTAGTGACTGTAGGGGCCGACTGTGTTCTTCCATGTTACTGGTGGGCTGTGAAAAGGCAACAAGCGTCTAATTGCAGTCATTTTCAAGGTTTTGACAGTTTCCAAAGAACTGATAGGCATGCATTTATTCAAGAACCCTAATTCCTATCTTCACTTTATACTGGTCATTCATCGAGAACTTATTCAGCTGCCTGATATGAAAAGAAAAGCTCATCTCAATGTAGTTTACAATTTCTAAAAGAATATCTGTATGCTTCATTCACTACATCTACAATGTGGTGCATTTCACTATGTTTTAACAATTAACATCAATATATTCCATGAAATCAGCGTCATACTTTAATGATCTCTCAAGCACGCGGCCCGTTTGCTGGGCTTGGCTGTGATCTATGAGATCTTTAGCACTGTTAACATACAGAATTTTTTTTAACAAATTTTTCTCATCTTTAAAACCGGTTACAAGAAACTTGAACACAGACGATCACATCTATACTGACAATGTTGCTGTTGCTTTTTTAATAAAAAAGAAATGCAATAAGCTTAGACACAACTATGTTACCTTATGATCTTAATAGGTGATTTTTTTCAGCAATACATATAGTGTGTGTAAAAACTACTTTTGTTGCTGAAAATTTGCATATGCACCTAATGGCATAAGGCAAGACGCTGATATGTATTTCTTGTCAGCTGCAGCTGTGTATAAAAATCAGAAAATACTAACTGTAGCTTAAGCTTTGTTTGTACCTCACACAGAACTGCTGGTAGCTTAATAAGTCTGATAAGAGATGGCAGAGAGGCGACATCATCCTAACTTACTCAGTCATTCTTCCTTCTTGGTGGCAGTAACAGAACGCATGGACACTCCAATGACTAGCTGTGCAATATTCCCAGCTTTAAAAGACATTTGGGGCTAACAATGTAACGTACACACACCATAACCTTCTCAGATCAGACACAGCTACAACACAGATTTTGTTATAAAAAGGCCATGAATATCCTTCTAGTGACAGTGGCAGCTCCAGCAAACTCTGGTTCAAGCGCGGACAAGCGTTTACATTTTCGGTTAAAATAACACACAGATACATACGCAGATGGCTCGTAAGGAAAGTGGCCTTAAATGCTGGGAAATTACAGATATTTTTATGGTCAACTTATTTCTCAGCGTGAGAAATACAAGGTGTGTCGTGTGAGCGTGTGAACTGGCTGACATGTGCGTGTCTCACGGTGAATGCGTCAGACTGAGAGCCCTGCAGGGAGTGTTGCGGTTTTACTGAAGGTTAAAGCAGAAATGTTAGTTAAAATTCCTTTAAGTTACTGAACTTAGCCAAGATAACATTAATAATTAGCTAGCTCAAGACATTTTGAACAACTGCCAGCCAGTTAACTGTCAGCAGCTAACCCGCATAATAAGTTACACTAGTGAAGTTTTATAGAAGAGATGCGCCACTTTAAGAATCCTCAATAAAACTCTATCCCCAGCCCGAAATGCCAAAAGTGGCGGTTTTCCCACCCCTCCCGCTGGAAAGCCAATGTGGAATTTAACCCTGCATAAATGAGATTAGCACGGAATCGAGAATCCAGCCAACAACTAACATTAAAAAAACTTTGATTAAACACTCATTTAAATATGATTAGATTGATATGAAAAAAAATTCTAACTTAACAAGAATGGTCACATTAGCATTGGCTCTCCGGCTAACGTTAGCTAGCGAGCTAAACTTAGCATTACCTTATGTCCAAACCAACTGCATGGTCCTTTCATCCAAACACTATATTTCTTTACAAACATTTACATTACATAAAGAATTACTTTATCAACTAGTAATGGATATTTACTTCACTGTCTGAAAGCGTACCAGGCGACGCAGCTTTCATCGCTGTCTCCTTTGTCTTTGTCTCTGTGATGTGAAGAGAGTTTTTTTTTTCTTTGAGGGCTGGTCCTGCTGCACTTGTACGTCATGTTGATTGGTTCATTTTGTGGATTTGTCATTATATTGTATTGTAATTGTTGAGTATATTTATTTTCGACACCTCCTTTTGGTTTTTGCTGTGGTTTCTGTATAAATTATGGCTATGATTTTTGTGGTTATGGGTTATCAATGACCATAATTTGAATAGTTTATTCAGTCTATGCTAATGCCATACTCACAATTGATAAATATCAAATTAATTACATTAAGAGACATCTTTTCAAATTCTGTAAACTTAGCCCAATAAATTGTGAAGCATTAGATTGTGTGATTTGGTGAAGATTATGACGACTGTAAGGAAAAGACCAATAACTAGACGTGATTTAGTTAAACTAAATGACATGTCCAAAATTGTAGGCCCACATCAGCTATAAAACTGATGAGGCTGTTGTTGGATTCTGATAATAATACATAGGTTGTGTTAAACTGTCCAACAAACGCAGTGTGTTAATACATTTTCTGCATTTTTACACATCTTAATGTTGATATTCACACAATGTGTAACAACACAGTTTTTGTGTATTTTTTAACAAAACCCTTATAAGAGGGCATCAGTTCTTTTGCCTGCTTGGTATGTTCTTGGTATGTTCTGTGCTTTGAGTGTTGTTTCAGTCTGTTTCCTTGTCTTTCTTTTGTGTGAGCTTGTAATTGGTTTTGACTGCTGTGTGTTCTGTCTGATTTCCTCATGTGCTCCACCTGGTCTTGGTCCCGCCCTCCTCGTTACCTTGTGCTTAAATGTTGGCTCGCCGATTCAGTCTGTGATATTGTCTTCTGCCTGCTGGGTGTTTTGTTCTGTTTGGACTTTGCTAGCCATGACTGTTGTAATCCTGACATTTTGTTCTAAACAAATCTGTAAACTGAAGCTGAACCCACCGAATAATTTAAATGTCATTGAGAATTCTCGCACACTCGCCCTCCTTCCCACCATAGGTTGAAAACAGGGAGGGTAAAAAACCACACCTGAAGGTTGCACCCCACCATTAAAATACATTAAATAATAATGTATACTTAAATAACTCAGTAGTAAAAAAATTACAAACACAAAAAGGGGCAGTAAAAGTACATTTTAAGTTTACAAACATTTTGTCCTCCCTCCCTTTGCTCACAATGGTTTAGTCCACTGCCTGCTTTCCTCACACGCACAACCAGACGTGGGGGGATAATTCAACAACAAACGTTTCGGCCTCTGTAACTATATGTAGGCTTTGTGTGTATATATAAATAAAATCATTGAAATGAATACAACTAAAACGATCAACTTTAATGAGCTGCGCCCGAATGCGGTTCATTTAACCGTCTGTACCATCTTTTCAACTTGAAAAAGTGTTTCACGTGCTGTGTCCACACTTGGGGAAACACAATAAGCAAATGAAAACCTTGTAGGTGCAATAACTGAGAGCACCGGTGTTTGCGGGCATAGATTTGGGCAAAATGTTTTGTGACTTTCCGGTGGGTGAAATAGGGTGAAGCCGCCTCCCTGAAGATCAGCATAACTTCATATTTAAATTGACTTGCTCGACAGGATCGATCAGAATCCGTTAATTAATGTTCTGTGTTCTTCTCCACATCCAACATGTCTCTCACACAGTCCAGGTTCATACAGTAAAAAGGAGTAAAGCAGCTGTCTTGAGCTCCATCAGAGCGCCTAATTTATTTCAGAAGCTAAATGTTGAATTCTGTTTCTTTTGTCTGTCGTGTGAAGTTTATAACTACAGTTTTTAGTTTTGCTGCATAAATGTCCCCCAATATTTGCGGTGACATTTTTGCAATAATGGAAAATTTTAAATTGACTGACAGCAGCTTCTCTAATCATTAAAGTAAACCGATGAAGAAAACACTCATACACCAACAAAATAACGTGATGACGTTGTAGGCATACAACAAGAGTTTAATGTCTCACCCCAGGGGAGTGGGGATGCCGGCAACGCCCCCATCACTGAGGAGGAGGAGGGCCAGGGGCTTGATAGCAATGGTGAAGAGGAGGGCAGACAGCGGGCACCCCTGCCTAACCGACCTCTCCGGCACAAAGGCCTCCGACACCACGCCATTGAGCTTCAACCAGCTCCTGGCATCCCTGTACAACAGCTCGATGCAGCTTACAAAGCGCTCGCCAAAGCCAAAATGCCGGAGGAGGCCAAACAGGTAAGCGTGGTTGACACGATCAAAAGCTTTTTGAAGGTCCACCGACAACATCACCCCACCACCATCTGTCATCGTCCCAATCGCACAGCGGGTCGAGAGAATGTTGACCCGGCCCACCATGGCGTACGACTGAGTGTGACCGATGATGGCAGGACCTCAGCCTGTTGGCCACCACCTAGGCGAACACTTTGTAATCTGCACCGTCAGGGGCCTGTAGTTGGCCAAGTCCCGCCTGTCACCGCCCCCCTTTTAAATGAGGGAGAATACTCGGCCATAGCACCCGGCAACTCACCCCGCCGCCAAGCTTCCTCGAAGACCTCCAGGAGGACCGGGGCCAGCCGCTCACGGTGGGCACGGTAGAGCTCCCCGACAGGCCATCCAGCCCCGGCTCTTACTCGCCTCAAACCCGCTGATGGCGCCTCCACCTCCTGAAGGGTGCGCCGCAGGCCTCCCGATCCTCCGCACTCCAGCCCAACATCTACAAGAGAAAAAAGAGAATCAGGGCACGCGCCACATCAGTGCCCAGGGCTAAGGCACGGGCGGCGGTCCTCGCCACTCGCACCACCTCCCGGCTCCACCCACCACCGTGCTATCAACATCAAACACCTCAGTGACATAACACCTGGACTGGCGGCGCTTCTGCAGCGCATAAAATAGGCCGCGACAGTCCTCCCCTTTAATTAAAAGGCTTGCCCTGCTCCGCACGGCGCCCCTGCACCTCTCACTGACGAAGCTCAGCCAGCTGGTCACAGAGACTGATGCTACGAAGTGTAAGTCCGAAAGGGTCGGCAGCAACCCTGTGCGCTCACGCCGAAGCTCCGCCTGGAGATCAGCCTCACGCGCTCTAGTTTGAGCAGCCAGCATCCTCCCACACTTAACGCCAGCGCTTTAATGCGGCGCTTGACCCCCACCCACCAAGCCAGCACGTCGCCCATCAGGACAAGCTCACAGGGGAGGCCGCCAACTAACGCCCCCAACGCCAGTTTAAAACGGAGGTCTGCCGCAGAAGGACCCCCAACCAGTGAGAAAACCTCACTCCCCGACACATTAAGAGACGCACTGGGGACCGACGCTAGCGCCATGAGTTTTAGCCTCCTCGCCAGTGTGTCCGCCTCCGCACTCGAGGTCACCGGTTCGAAGTCAGGACCGTGCAGTAACCTACGTACTCGGGTCAGCCGGTTACACTGGTTAGAAACATAGACTGTATATAAAAGGTTAGAAATCGTGTTCGATTTTATCCGGCGCTGCAAAACGCCACCAGGACACATGACATTAAAACTGCTGGGAGCAAGGTCACTGCAGGCGCCGAATCCGGGCGGTCGCAGTTGCTCTTTTCAGGCTGCACAAAGTTGGAACCACACTTCGCCTGGTCTCAGGCATTTTTTCTTTGCAATGGCAGCGAGATCAGTCATTGATCTCAGCTCACAGTGAGCTCCACGCAGGTCGAATGTGACCGACTTTACGGGCGCTGTTTTACACCCGCCCTGCAGTCACCTGCAGCTCACGCTAGACCAGGGTGTCAAACTCATTTTCACCACGGGCCACATAAGCATTTTGGCAACCCTCAAAGGGCCGGTTGGAACTGTAAGACTGTATAAAGATACTTTACTGCATAAACTCTTCACATATTGTAAAATAACTGTCTCTTTATTTGATTATTTAGCCTATTCAAGTTAAGGACATTTAACCCATCAGATGTAAAAATAGCAAGCACATTTACTGTATCTGTGTTATAACATACATTAATTAATTCATCAGGTTTAGAAACCCATAATACTCCATCAATCTTTGTTATGTAGGCTACTTGAAAAGTATAACAAAAAACTATTGATTAACTTTTGCACAGACAAGAGGGGCAGAACCATTGTAAAACAAATAATTGTGAGCTGCTAATAACGTGTGACAGATGTGGCATTTGATTAAAACAAACAGCTGCACACAGCCTTGCAGAGGGCAAACATCTGACTAATAACAGATAGTTTTATTACCTGGAAAAATGCCGACGTAGGCTATATAGCAGCTACTCCTTCATCATCGACACTGGTTCAAAACCAGTGCTTGAAGTGGACAAAATTAGTTGTGATGGAGACATTCTGATTCTAACCTGTCCCCAGCGTCTCCATGTAAATGACAACTATCTGTCAATATTTTTAAATGTCCCGCCCCATCCAGGCTGTGATTGGTCGGTTCACGACAAGTGACATTGACGAGCAACATTCAGCACACGGCTGCTTGAATGGCACTTAGATCTCAGCTTTGTAGGGGGTTTTTGGGAATGGAACAGTAGATATGCATATCTACAGGGACCCCAAGGATGGTTTGTACTGGTTGGTTGTGTCCGACCGATTGTGGTGGGCCGGTCTGAGCAAAAATGCCAGGGCCGTTTTATTGTCCCAGTCCAGCCCTGTGTACTGGGGTTGTTCAATACACTGTGAATATCTATGATGTTTTGTTGAGTCTTTATTACACAATACGTTTTCTAACCTTTTTGAAACTCGCTGCTGACAAAGACTAAAACTAAACTAAAACTAATAAAAAATAAAACTAGGCAATTTCCAAAAATAAAAACTAAACGAACAAACTCACTTTAAAAACTAATTAAAACTAAATTGAAATCAAAAAGTCAAAACGAAATAAAAATAAAAACTAATGAAAAATGGAAAACTATAATACCCTTGGTCGGGAGGCCGCATCGCCCCAAAGGCGGCAGACCCTCATCTGTCTGTCTTGTAACACGCGGAAATACTCCGGCCCCAGCGCTGTGGAAAACGGGCTGAGTACGGCAGAGATTGGACTGTCTGTGAAACGCATCTTCACCAACCTCGTGCCGTCCGGCCACCTGGGTTCCGGCCACATCCTCCTCTTAATCTCCGAAACAGCAGTGAGACCTCAGCCCTGCAGCCTCGCTATTATCTCGCTGTCTGGAATATAAGACACCATAAGTTCGTCATTAGACAGGGCCTTACACAGTTGCCTCTCCTCTCCTTTAACATGAGACATCGTAACTTCATATTTCCTTGGGCCGACAGCCCTGCAGGCCCCCGCATACAATCCTGACGTGTTGCATGAATTGCAACGTTGTCACTGGTTCACCGCCCTCCTCCTCCAAGCTCACAGTCAAATCCTTGTCAAATACCTGAAGAATTTTCTTCTTCCATCTGTCACACAATCATCCGCCACTTTCACCGTCTTTAAGATTCTCCGCCGCCGTCCTGCTAGCAGCCGGCCGGTTGAGAAGCCCCTGACTGCAGTGGTAGATCGGGCGGGGTCAAACGTTTGACCCCGCCCACACCGAAGCACTGCCCTTCCAAGAAGCACGAAGCCCAGTCTCCCTCGCCTTCACTTGAGATTTACGCTCGTGGAAATGGATGGAAATTAGCCTGTTGAACTAACTCTGGCTCATTTACAGTACAGCTGTTAATTAATGAGCACTGTCCCTGTCAAAAACAAATTAAATTAAATAATTAAAAAGGTGTCTGTGTTAATAGCATCAATTGGTTACGATTTTTAAGTAAAAATTATGTTGTATGTCACCAACTGATCTCTTGATTCAGCCTGTTCTCATGCTTTTGCGCCACATATACACGCTTTGGGAAAGCTGTGTCTATAGTACACAAAACGGCGATTTTGCGGTATCGCTTATCGCCCCCAGGTACGCAGTGTATGTGACGCTCCGGTGACCGGATGCGCTAATAGTGCTTCCGGTCGCTAACTAGCTAGGTAGCTAGCGATGTTTTTACTTAAGGAGTTGACAGCCTTCCCGAGGCAATTTCCCTAACCTCAACCATGACATTAGTTAGTGCCTAAACCTAAGTCAGTAAATATATGCATGTCGACCGGCTACACCTCACGGCCGCATCTGCTAGCAGGTAGGGTTAGCCTCCTTTGTGCTGCAACGCTATTGTACACGTTTGACCCCGCCCACATTGACCCACGTTGAGCCCCGCCCCGATCTGCACACTGCAGTCAGGGGTACTTGGGCCGGCTAGGAACCCCAGCTAGCCCCGCCGCAGCAGCTCCAACCTCTCAGTCTTCGCCTCCGCCCTCCTCCGACACATCCCCTCGGCTGGACGAAGCTCGACCCACCTCCGCTAGGCGATCCGCTCTCCTCGCCTCCTCTCTACCACATTTTCGCCGGTGCGAAGTCCCAACCTGCGCCGTCACAGGCGCCCGAGGCGGACAGCTTCTCCTCCGCCTTCCTGGGCAAGCCTGGTCTTTGAAAGCCCGGCAGCCTTCTGTCATCAACAGGGGCCGAAAGTCGCTCGCTGCTCCCTCCTGCTTGTCGGGGCCCCGTAAGGCCCACGTTGTCGCCTCGGCTAGCCTGCTATGCTAGCGGCCGCGGTCGGGGGCAGCCAGTAACACAAAACTTCTCCAATAAACTAACGAAAAACTAAGAAAAACACTCTAACCGAAAAAGAGAAAACGAAACTCAAACTCACGTCGTCTCAGCACACTTCACACACCACCTGCCACACAGTCAGTCACTTCCGCGCATGCTTTTTTAAAATTTGTTTATTATATTAGTACAGCAATTTTTAAAAGCTGCACTAAGCATTATCCCCCAAAAAACAAAAAAACTAAAGACAAGGATGCTCAACAGACTAAGAAACCATGACAGACTATCAAAAAAAACCAAAACAGATAAATAGCTGAAAAAAAACTAGAATACCCAAGAACAGATTACCGATATCTCAGAAATAAGATGAAATAGCATAATATGACTAGAAAACCAAAAACAAACTGCACATATCATAGAAATATAAGTCACTTACACTAAATAACCAATACAAACTGCAAACTTCTCTGAAACAAAAAACATTTAGCATAAATAAACTAGAAATTACCAAAACGGACTGCAAATAACACAGAAAACAAGACATTTAGCATTAATAGATTAGAATAACCAAAACAGACAGCAAATAACCATAAACAAGAGACATTTAGCCAAAAAAAGGATGTTATCTGCGATGTCTCTCCCTGGCACGCTATAAGACTGCTCATGACCTACACAGGATGCAATGACTACTTTAAGTCTGTTGGGCAAAACTTTTGCAAGAATCTTATAATCAGAGTTCAGGACAGTAAGGGGCCTGTAGTTCGAGAGGTCCCACTTGTCTCCCTTCCCCTTGAAAACAAGCGAAACCGCACCCTCCGCAAACCCCGCAGAACACGAGCACCACTCCCCGCGCTAAAAATCTGCAGCAGTATGGGAGCCAGCTTTGCCTCCTCTATAGCTCCCCCGGCAGGCCGTCCAACCCTGGACTCTTGTCGGGTAGCAGCCCTCGGATGGCGGCCTCCACCTCTCGCAGCGTGAAGGGGGAGTCACAGAAGTCACGGTCCCCAGCATCAAGGCTCTTCTGTAACAGAACACAAAGATACAGGGCTGGTGACAGCAGTACGCCCGAACCAAACACCTCCACAAAATGGCTCCTTGCAACATCAACCACCTCCACCATCCCACTCACACAGTCACCTGACTCATCGTGAAAGTTCCCTTATCACACACCTGCTCCTTTTGCTTTCTCTAACCCTAGAAAAGAAGGCTGTACGTCTCTCTCCCTCTATGATATTCTTAACTCTGCCACGCACTGCTGCCCCTTTACACCTATCACTGGTGAAAGATTGCAACTGCCGCCTGAGCTGACACACTCGCGAACGCAGTCGTAGTCAGGACGAGACTGTCACGCTTTGGGGTGCAGGGTAGCAGGTTGTGTGTGGAGTGCAGGGCGGAGCAGGTGAGGACCCAAATGCAGGACACGGAGTGGAGCAGGTACAGTTCAGAGGTTTAATAAGGCAAACAAAAGGCGAGCTCACTTACAGAGTGGCTGGTGAACAGAGTCCAAAACAAAATCCAAAACACACAGATAATCCAAATGGGGTGATCCAGGGCAGAGACGAGGACGAGACACGGCAGGGCAGAGCACCTAACACTTAGCAGAGCCGTGAAACACATGACATGACACGCACACCGACACAACACGACAATGACCGGACAGGGAATGAACAGAAACACCAGGTATATATACACACGGACAAACGAGCTGGGCGGGAGCAACACAGGTGAGTGGGATCAAGGTAACGAGGCAGGCAGAGAGACAGCAGGGAAGACAGAGAGGCGGACAGAGACAACAGGGGGCAACAGAGAGGCAGGCGGACAGAGACAACAGGGGGCAACAGAGAGGCAGGCAGGCAGAGACAACAAAGGGGAACAGACGGAACACTAGACAGGCAGACATGGGGCAAAACACAGAAGTACACAGACCAGAGAAAACTCTAGAGACATGAGGAACAAGAGTCAGCTGGGCCTCTGGCGGGCTGCAAGCAGCACTAGCAGGCCTGGGATCAGGCAGGTGGGAAGGCAGGAGGCTAGCTGGGCTAGCTGGCCGGTAATCAGGCAGGGCAGACACGGGGTTTGTTGGCTGACTGCTAGCTGGTTGGCTGACTGGTTGGGGACTGGCAGTTCTTGTGCTCTCTGGCTCTAACACCAAGTCCATCAAGAAAGAGACCAGAGAGCTTGATGTCCAGGAGTCCCCAACCAGTCTGGATGCTGGAGCCAACACAGGAGGGAGCTGACCAGGCAGGCGGCTGGAAGGCTGGGTGCTAGCAGGCCTGGAGAGGAAGATGCCTCCCACCCTGCAGCCAGCAGGCCGGGGACAAGTCCTTTTGGGGTTAGCAGGCTGGGGAACAGATGACCTGGAGCTAGCAGCGCTAGCAGGCTGGGGAACAGATAGCCTGAAGCTAGCAGCGCTAGCGGAACAGGGATCAGGCTGGTGGCTAGCAGCGCTAGCGGGCCGGAAATCAGGGTGGTGGCTAACAGCGCTAGAGGGCCGGAAATCAGGCTGGCTGGCTAGCAGCGCTTAGCGGCCGGGAATCAGGCTGGCGGCTAGCAGCTTAGCGGCCGGGGAACATGCTTGGGACTAGCAGGCCGGGCTTGGGACTAGCAGGCTTAGCAATCGCGACACTGGGGGGTAGCTGAACAGAGCTTGGACACAGTCTCCAATTCAAAAGTCTTTCTCCAACGGAGGAGGCAACAAGCAAAGCCATCTCCGGGTCTGTGCTCCACATGGCTGAGAGCAGTTCGAAAACTGTGGCTCCTCTGCTGTTAGCTCCTCTTTGGGGACCCCCAATGCCTCCCAGGTGCTGAGCAACTTCATAATGTCCGCTGGGTCCAAGTTTGGTCCGGTCATTCTGTCACGCTTGGGGTGCAGGGTAGCAGGTTGTGTGTGGAGTGCAGGGCGGAGCAGGTGAGGACCCAAATGCAGGACACGGAGTGGAGCAGGTACAGTTCAGAGGTTTAATAAGGCAAACAAAAGGCGAGCTCACTTACAGAGTGGCTGGTGAACAGAGTCCAAAACAAAATCCAAAACACACAGATAATCCAAATGGGGTGATCCAGGGCAGAGACGCAGACGAGACACGGCAGGGCAGAGCACGTAACACTTAGCAGAGCCGTAAAACACATGACATGACACGCCACACGCCACACAACACCGACAATGACCGGACAGGGAATGAACAGAAACACCAGGTATATATACACACGGACAAACGAAGCTGGACGGAGCAACACAGGTGAGTGGGATCAAGGTAACGAGGCAGGCAGAGAGACAGCAGGGAAGACAGAGAGGCGGACAGAGACAACAGGGGGCAACAGAGAGGCAGGCGGACAGAGACAACAGGGGGGCAACAGAGAGGCAGGCAGGCAGAGACAACAAAGGGGAACAGACGGAACACTAGACAGGCAGACATGGGGCAAAACACAGAAGTACACAGACCAGAGAAAACTCTAGAGACATGAGGAACAAGAGTCAGCTGGGCCTCTGGCGGGCTGCAAGCAGCACTAGCAGGCCTGGGATCAGGCAGGTGGGAAGGCAGGAGGCTAGCTGGGCTAGCTGGCCGGTAATCAGGCAGGGCAGACACGGGGTTTGTTGGCTGACTGCTAGCTGGTTGGCTGACTGGTTGGGGACTGGCAGTTCTTGTGCTCTCTGGCTCTAACACCAAGTCCATCAAGAAAGAGACCAGAGAGCTTGATGTCCAGGAGTCCCCAACCAGCCTGGATGCTGGAGCCAACACAGGAGGGAGCTGACCAGGCAGGCGGCTGGAAGGCTGGGTGCTAGCAGGCCTGGAGAGGAAGATGCCTCCCACCCTGCAGCCAGCAGGCCGGGGACAAGTCCTTTTGGGGTTAGCAGGCTGGGGAACAGATGACCTGGAGCTAGCAGCGCTAGCAGGCTGGGGAACAGATAGCCTGAAGCTAGCAGCGTTAGCGGAACAGGGATCAGGCTGGTGGCTAGCAGCGCTAGCGGGCCGGAAATCAGGGTGGTGGCTAACAGCGCTAGAGGGCCGGAAATCAGGCTGGCGGCTAGCAGCGCTAGCGGGCCGGGAATCAGGCTGGCGGCTAGCAGCGCTAGCGGGCCGGGGAACATGCTTGGGACTAGCAGGCCGGGGCTTGGGACTAGCAGGCTTAGCAATCGCACACTGGGGGGGTAGCTGAACAGAGCTTGGACACAGTCTCCAATTCAAAAGTCTTTCTCCAACGGAGGAGGCAACAAGCAAAGCCATCTCCGGGTCTGTGCTCCACATGGCTGAGAGCAGTTCGAAAAACTGTGGCTCCTCTGCTGTTAGCTCCTCTTTGGGGACCCCCAATGCCTCCCAGGTGCTGAGCAACTTCATAATGTCCGCTGGGTCCAAGTTTGGTCCGGTCATTCTGTCACGCTTGGGGTGCAGGGTAGCAGGTTGTGTGTGGAGTGCAGGGCGGAGCAGGTGAGGACCCAAATGCAGGACACGGAGTGGAGCAGGTACAGTTCAGAGGTTTAATAAGGCAAACAAAAGGCGAGCTCACTTACAGAGTGGCTGGTGAACAGAGTCCAAAACAAAATCCAAAACACACAGATAATCCAAATGGGGTGATCCAGGGCAGAGACGAGACGAGACACGGCAGGGCAGAGCACGAACACTTAGCAGAGCGTAAACACACAACACGACAATGACCGGACAGGGAATGAACAGAAACACCAGGTATATATACACACGGACAAACGAGCTGGGCGGGAGCAACACAGGTGAGTGGGATCAAGGTAACGAGGCAGGCAGAGAGACAGAAGGGAAGACAGAGAGGCGGACAGAGACAACGGGGGGCAACAGAGAGGCAGGTGGACAGAGACAACAAAGGGGAACAGACGGAACACTGGACAGGCAGACATGGGGCAAAACACAGAAGTACACAGACCAGAGAAAACACTAGAGACATGAACTAAGGTACAGGACTAAGAACTAAGATACTAGACAAGACAGATACTAAGTAACTAATACATGAAACTGTGACAGAACTGAAATCAGGAAAATACCAAAACACAGACTAACAGATGAAGGAATAAACTCATAACTAAACAGAACAGATGACAAGACTAACATGCAGCTACAAAACCAAAACCCTCAGAACAAAAACACAGCACACAGGACAGGATCGTGACAGAGACGCAGCTTTGGCCAGCTCTCTGGTGAGCTCAGACCTCAGCGCCGCCTCCCAGGCTCGGCTCTCCCTACTCTTAGCTCTGCTGTGAGGGATACACAGCTTCTTGAGTCGCTTTTTAACACCCATCCACCACCGTGTATCGTCATTCAACGAGAGCTCAGCAGAGAGTCCATCCATAAACCCTGACAGTGCAGATTTAAAAGAGCTGTTTGAGCGCAGACTTGCATTAAAACACCATATACCCCCTCCCTCTTTAGCGGCAGTCCTGGGTCCGAGAGCACACGTAAGGTGGCTATGATCTGAAAAGCCATTAACCGTGTATTCTAAGTCCCTTAAATGTGAGATGACCCCTCCCGCAGCTAAACAGAGATCTATCCTAGACCTTTGCATTACCGACTGAGTGACCCGACGCCATGAGAAGATTTTAACCCCACGATGTGCTATATGCCAGACATCCACTAAATCGCTGTTCCTCATTAGTTCGTAAAGTGCAGGTCTTCCAGGGTCATCTTTAAGTGGTCCGTCTCGGATGTAATCAAGTTTTGACAAAATGGTATTAAAATCGCCCAGAAGGATACAGCTCGGGCTACTCCAGGCCTCTAACGCCTGGGGAAAAAAACTCTTTTTCTCTACACTCTCATTAGGAGCATAAATCGAACCAAACCTATATTTCACACCAATATACTCACAACCCTACCCTCTGTATCACGAAACACACAGGACATATTAGAAAAGACGCCTGGGCGAAACAATATCGCGACGCCATGGGACCAGGGGGGACCTAAAGAATAAAACACTGTCCCCGGCCATGAACGCCTGACATGTCCCACCACCTCATCATCCCACCATGTCTCCTGTAGGAAAAGCACATCCTGCGTAAAGGCAGAGAGGACAGAATTAATTTTCCCAGTAGATCTTAACCCATTAACGCTACATGATACAATGTTCGGCATATCTAATCATCAAGTGGGGGAAAGAGGGGAGGGGAGCTCCTAACTTTAGCTTTCTGTCTCTTAGCCCTGAACTGGACAGCCTGGAGACTCTTTTCCTAACGCTGGGGGTGTCCATAAAGTCCATGTCGGAACACGCTCCGGGGTCCTCCTCTGTATTTGCCGCACCAGGAGCACCTACAGCAGGGGCCCTCGTTACGGCGGCAGAGCGATTCAATTCAATTTTATTTATATAGCGCCAAATCACAACAACAGTTATCTCACAGCGCTTTTCATAAAGAGCAGGTCTAGACCGTACTCTGAAGTTATTTACAGAAGCCCAACATCCCCCTCAACGCTCAGGATACCTGGATGGAAAAGAGGTTGGGGAGCCACCACAGGCCCCGGACCTTCTCTGGACTCCTCCACTGTCTCCTCCACCTCCCAGTCCGTCACACTAGCCCCGTCCAGGCTGGACCCCAGAGGCTGAACTCCAGGATGGGTCGTGGGCTCAGGCCGGATCGAGGTCTGCGGGCCTGGGGTCAGAGGCTCCTCATCACTGCTTGAGTTCCCTTTCGAGTCTATTTCTTTGTCCCACTCCAGCGATATCCCTGCCGATAAAGCGCTCTCCTCTCGAGACTCTTGGACCAGAGAATCATTTTCACTAAAATTACATATGCAGCTGTCGGTGTCATTATAGCAGATCCCACATTTTTCAAATCTCTGCTGACGTTGCTTCTGTTGCTTTTGGATCTGGTGTGGGCACTCCCGGGCGTAATGTCCCTGAACGCCGCAGCGATGACATGCAAAGTCCGGGCGGTCCCTGAGGATGTGACCCGGCTGGAGACGTAGTCGATAGACTCTGGTTTGCCTATCATGTAGGACTCGAAAGTACTCCGGCCCTAGTGCTGTGGAGAACCTGGCTGAATATGGCAGAGACTGGACTTTTTCCGTGAACCTTACCTTCACCAGTCTCGTACCATCAGCCACGTGAGTCCCGGGCCACATCCTCCTCTTGATTTCAGACACCGCAGTGACACCCCAGCCTTGCAGCCTCGCTTTAATCTCACTGTCAGGAATGTATGCTGGCAGGTTTAAAAATGAAAATAAAATAAAAATGCCCTACAAGCTAGCAGGCACACGCACTATTCTATACTCACTGTCAAGTCTTTATTAAACATTTGTAGTTTCTTCTTTCTGAGATCCTACATTTCATAATCATCCATCTTTCCCTCTCCGTCTTTTGTCTTCTCCATCACCGACCTGTTATCAGCCGACCAGCTGGGGAGCCCCGCTCGCCCCGTCGCAGCAGCTCCTTCTCGTTTCTGCTCCCTCTCTCTCTCGCAGGGCCGATCGAGCTCAGGCCTACCTCCTCTGGGCTCCTCCGCTCTCTTCGTCCCTCTCACCTCCACTTTTCGCCTCCAGTGCGGGCCGGAGCGGCCTGCCTTCACTCGGCCTCTGCTTAGCCGCGAGGCTAGCGCCGGCATCCGGGGCGGCTCGCATCTCCTCCCGACAGTCTTCCTGGGCTGGCGCGGGCTCCGTGGAAGGCTCAGGCTGCCCACCGTCATCAGCAGCGGCAGCAAGCCTCTCCCTGCTTCCTCCTCCTCGCCTCAGCCCCGAAGGCCAGCGCTTTCTTGTCGGCTAGCCGCCATGCTGGCAGCCGCCTTCCCGTATCCCGCTGCGTCCCCCTAACAGCTAATACGCCGTCGGGGGCCAGCCACCAACTCTCGTCGTCACCTCTGAATTAAATTTAAACTAAAGAAAACACTTTTAAACGAAAAAAAATAAATAAAGAAAACGAAACTCAAACGTCAGCCTCGTCTTCACACATGCTGCACTCACCACCTGTCACACAATCAGACACGTCCGCGCATGCTTTTTTTAAATCTTTGTTTATTATATTAGTACAAACAATTTTACATGGAAAATTGCAGTACACATCACACCATCTAATAAACCAACATATACACCATACAAAATATAAAGGCAAAAGCTAATAAGAGGAACTAATAATCAGCAACTTACGTAAGTAACCTGTTTAAACATGACTGGAAAAACTAACTCGACAACGGAAAAATCAAAACCAAAAGACAGAAATGCTTAAAATGACTAAGAACCAAAAACAGACTGCAAAAAAAAACCCTTAGATCCAGACTACTGAAAAACTAAATAAACATGGAAAACCAAGACAGACTGCACAGAACTAAGACACAAACCATTTTCAACTTAAAATAAACTTGGAAAACCAAAACCAGACTGCAAATTACTTGAATCCAATCTACTTACAACTCAAATAAACATGGGAAACCAAAAAAAAACCCGGCAAAACCCACCAAACAAAAGACAGAGACTCTTAGAATGACTAGAAACCAAAACAGCACAAATGAAAAGCAAAAAGAAAACACATACACATTTAACCATCAGAAAGACTGATAGGCACTCCTGTAACATCAGTCAGGGGAAACCCTATCGCTGTCAGAGGAGAAACCATACCAATCTTTCCAAATGCCAGTATTACAGAAACAAAAACACAATCCTATTATTACGAAACAATGACCAAAGTGTCACCCACCTGCAGGCATTCAGCACTCTCTATGTCCGTCAGAAGTTGAATGTTAATCGATCAGCAACAACTGAGCAGAGCGATGCTCGTGAGCAGGTCCAGTCCTTCACCCACTCAGGTACCCCAGCCCAGAGTAACCGAAGGTGACACTTAAGAATGTTTTTAAAAAGAAGCCAAGCTCCCACTTTCCTCTTCTCAAACAAAGCACAGTTCCGAGACAGCAGCAGTGCGTGTCTTGCAAACGCGAGTACAATGTTCACGGTCCATTCACACTCGGACTTGCTGCCACCTGACAGTCCGAATACTAGCGTCCACCATAAGTCCATTTCAGATGCAGCAGCCCATCCGCAGCATCGCCTTAGCAAGCTGCAGACAGAGATCCAGAACGTCTCCCTAGCGGAACAGAACAACAACAGGTGCTCCAAGGTTTCGTCCTCGCAGACAGCACAAGTCCTGGAAAAAACCGACTTGTCAATCTGTCTCAAAATCACACCAGTGAAGATGCGTCTGTGCCGGATTTTGAATTCCAAATTGAAAACAGCGTGGCCAGCATATTTGAGGCAAGCTGTTCTCCAAATCTCAGAGGCGCTGCGGTCCGGGAACAGCTCAGCCCAGGCTTTCTCCGCCGACGGTCTCTGACTCTCTCTCTGGCTAAGTAGTCGGTACCACCGCTTAGCTGTAATCAGCTGGAGAGGCACCAGGGCACCTTCACCCCTCAAAGCGAACTCCGGCAGGACGTCTTCACAGCAGTCTGGGGGGGCAGCAGGAGGTCTCCGTCTAAGAGCAGCTTTCCAGGAGGCAGGAAGACCCTGTTCAATCCGAAGACACAATGCTGCCACCACCCTGGGTCTGAACAACACACCGTTAGCACGCAGACACCGAAACACCGCTTCCCTGTCAACACCCCCCCCCACACACTTACCATGTCACGGAGTCGGTGGAGGCCCGCCATCGCAAGGGGCACACACTCCAACATTCTGCTTCCGGGGACCACACAGGGGTTGCGAGACAAAGGCTGCTGCAACACCAGCTCTCCACTACTGCCCAGAGCCCTGAGCAGCAGCCTGGCCCTCCCCCACGCATGAATGACTTCTCTGAAAAAAACATCAAGCTCCGCACACTGGGCTACAGTCGCGATGCTGCAGAGGTTAAATAGTCCGCACGGCCCGCACTATCTGCTCCCGCACGTAATCGGTCCAACACGCCTTGTGACCCGAAGCTAGCAGCTTCTGGATCAGCTTAACTCTCTCAACTCGTCTCGCTGTGCCCAGGTCCCGGAGACCTAAACCCCCCTCCCGAGGCTTAAGGATAAGAGTGCCATGCGCTATAAGACTAGACTTACCTCTCCAGAGAAAACCCCGCACCGCCGCCTGAAGCTGCTGCATCACCTCCGCTGGGAGGGCGTGCACTCGCAGCGTGTGAACTACTTTGGAGAGAACCAAAGAGTTCGTTACCACAACGCGACCCCTCAGAGACAGGCTCCTCATGTTCCACTGCGAAAACCTGCTCCTGACCCCACCCAACACCTCTTCCCAGCTCTTAGCGCACGCCGCACCCGCATCGCTCCCCAGGTACACGCCGAGAACCTTAACAATCCCAGAGCCCACAGAAAAACGCCACCTCCCCGGTGTACACACCTCATCCCCGAAAAACGTCACCGTGGATTTCTCTATACTTACCAACGCCCCCGACCCCTCCTCATAAGCTCTGAGGTGCCCCACAACTCTGCTCAGACTCTCCTCCTCCCTCACCGTGACAACGACATCGTCGGCGTACAGGGAGGCCTTGACCTCCTACCCAAAGGGGTGCGGACGCCGGCGATGCCTTCGTCACGGGAGATCAGCAGAGCGAGAGGTTCGATAGCCAAGCTAAAGAGCAGAGCCGAGAGGGGGCACCCCTGTCTCACGGACCTACCTAAAACAAAACCCTCCGAAACGCGCCTGTTCAACTCAAGCTTGGAGACGGCGCTGCTATACAGCAGTCTTATCCACTCAACAAACTTTTCACCAAACCCATAGCTTCGCAGAAGGCGTAAAAGGTAGTCATGCCTGACCCTGTCAAAAGCTTTTTGGAAGTCAATGTTTAACATTATTATTACATTGCTCGTGACCCACACAGGAAGCTATGACTACTTTAAGTCTATTGGCCAACACTTTCGCAAAAATCTTGTAATCAGAGTTCAAAACGGTAAGAGGCCTATAGCTCGAGAGGTCTCGCCTATCTCCCTTCCCCTTGTAAATAAGCGAAACCGCACCCTCCGCAAATCGCTCAGGTAACACATGAGCACGACTCACCGCAGCAGTATGGGAGCCAACTTTGCCTCACAGGACCTGTACAGCTCCCCCGGCAGGCCGTCCAAACCCGGGCTCTTGTTGGACCGCAGCTCCCGGATGGCGGCCTCCACCTCCCGCAGCGTGAAGGGGGAGTCACAGAAGTCGCGGTCCGCAGCATCCAGGCGCCCCTCTACAACAGAACACAGAGCATCAGGACTGGCGACAGCATTACGCTCCGGACCGAACACCTCCACAAAATAGCTCCTGGCGACTTCAATCACCTCCTTCACCCCATTCACACAGACACCCGACGCATCACACAGCTCTTTTATCACACACCTGCTCCTTTTGCTTTTCTCTAGCCCTAAGAAGAAAGCAGTACACCTCTCCCCCTCTATAATGTTCTGAACTCTACTACGGACAGCTGCCCCCTTACACCTATCACTGACGAAGGAAAGCAACTGGCGCATGAGCAACACACTGCGAGCGCAGTCATAGCCAGGACGTGACGCAGCTTTGGCCAGCTCTCTGGTAAGTTCAGTTTTCAGTACTGCCTCCCTGATTCTATTCTCCCTACCTCTAGCTCTGCTGTGGGAAATACACAGCTTCTTTAGTCTCTTTTTAACTCCCACCCACCACCCAAGTATGTCATCATTCAACTCCAGCTCAGCAGAAAGTCCCCCCACAAACACAGACAGTGCAGATTTAAAAGAAACATTCTCGAGCAAACTAGTATTCATACACCACACCCCCCCACCCTCTCTAGCTGCAGTTCTGGGGCCCAGAACACACGTGAGATGACTATGGTCTGAAAACCCATTCACTGAGTATTCTACTTCACTTAAAAACGATATTACGTTGCTAAACAGAGATCAATCCTAGATTGCTGTAAAATGGATAGAGTAACCCGCCTCCAAGAAAACCCTTTGACCCCACCATGCGCTACACGCCAGACATCTATCATGTCTCCCTTCCTCATCAGCTCATATAGAGCAAGCCTACCCGGATCATCCTTCAGCGGCCCCCCCCTTGAGAGTGATCTAGCCTCGACAGCGTGGTGTTAAAATCGCCCAGCAAAATACAATTTGTGCTACACCACACCTCTAAGGCTTTAAAAAAGGCTCTCCTCTCTACACCGCCATTGGGGGCATAAATCGAACCTAACCTGTACTTAACCCCCTCATACTCACAATCAACATAACCCTACCCTCTGTATCCTGAAACACCCGGGAAACGTTAGAAAAACCCCCAGGGCGAAACAATATAACTACCCTGCAGGATCGGGCACATCCTAGGGAAAAACACAGGCCCGGGCCATAAGCGCCTCACCTGTTCCACCACCCCCCCATCCCACCAAGTTGCAAAAAATTACCTCCCTGCGTGAATGCGGAAAGGACGGCGGATAATTTCCCAAGAGATCTACAACCATTTATGTTACAAGAGACTAGCCTTGGCATTACTAAACTTTCAGTACAATCTCCACACCAGCACACAGACTGTCTCCATCAAAGCTTGATCCCAAGGAGAAAGCTCCTCGAGGAGCCGCCGGAGCAGCTGGAAGCGTCGCCTGCAGACCGGGAGCAGGAGGCTCCTCATCACTGCTGATGTCCACATCCGATGCCACCTCTCTGTCCCACTCCAAAGACACGCCAGACGAGACACCACTCACTTCAGGGGCCGCAGGTTCCATAGAGTCCTCCTCACTATAGTTGCAGATGCAACTCTCCATCTCGTTGAAACACATGCCACACTTCTCAGACGTCCGTTTCCGTTGCTGTTGTTGCCACTGCAGTTGCTGGGGGCAATCCCTAGCGTAGTGCCCCTGGACACCGCAGCGATGGCATGTGAGATCGGGGCAGTCTCTAAGAATGTGACCCGGTTGTAGACAGAGCCTGCACACTCTGGCCTGCCTATCATGCAGCACCAGAAAATATTCAGGCCCCAGAGCTGTGGTGAACCTGGCCGAATACGGCAGAGACTGGATCTTCTCCGTAAACCGAACTTTCACAATCCTCGTGCCATCTGCGACTTGGGTCCCGGGCCACAACCTCCTCCTGATCTCCGACACCGCCGTAACACCCCATCCCTGCAACCTGGTAAGTATATCTTCATCAGGGATGTATGCGGGCAGATTCAGAAAAGACACCATTAATTCATCGTTTGAGAGAGGTTTCGCCAACACGCTGGATTCCCCGATCTTGAAGCCATCTAACAGCCGCTCCTTGCCTTTAACGTGAGACATAGTGACCTCAAACTTCCTCGGCCCCGTTGCTCGACAAGCTAGCAGGCCTCCACACACGATCGCGGACCTGCTGCATGAACTGCAAAGGTACGCCACCGGCTCACCGCCTCGATTTCAACACTCACAGTCAGGTCTTTATTGAACACCGGCTTGTCCTTCTTCGTCCTAAAGTCCGCCGCTCCGTAATCATCCGTCTTCCTTCTGCTGCCGCCCACCGTCTCAGCTGCCGACTTGCCGCTAGCCTGCCGGCTACGTAGCCCAGCTAGCCCCGCCGCAGCAGCTCCCGCTCCTCCCCACTCTTTCCTTCCGCAACAATCCTCACACCCGAACCGCCAAACGAAAATAACAAACAAACTAAACTAAGGAAACTCAGACCAACACTCAGCACACGCTTTCACCACCTGTCGCACAGACACTCGCCACGGCGCATGCTTTTTTTTAAAACTTTGTTTATTATATAAGTACATTCAATTTACAAAGAAATTGAGGTACACATCTCACAACACATAAATCAACGAATCCATAATACAAATATAACGAGCAAAAGCCTGAACAACAATAAAAAAAACATCAAATAGTACAACAAAAACTCACTGAAAACATAAGGAACCTGTCTAAACAAGTCTGAAAACCAAAGCACAACAACCAAATAAACCAAAACCAAAAGACAGAACTGAATAAAAAACCAAGAACCAAAAAAAACCCCTGCGAATAACCAAGAAACAACAAGACTGCAGTGCTTAAAACGACGAAGAACCAGAACCCAACAATGAAAAACCAAAAAAAACTAAAAGACAAAAAGGCATACGTAACCTGAGAACCAAAACAAACAACCAAAAACCAGAACCGAGAGCTAAACAAACCCAAGAACGAAGACCAAACTACAAAAAAAACCATTTACTATAAGACAAAAACAGCTTAAATAACCTAAGAACCAAAACATTACTACATATTACCAAGAACCACTAACCAAGAAAAAAAAAACAATACCAAAGAACCAAAACCGAACAACACACAACCAAAAAACCCCATAGAATTAAAATATATAACATGACAAAAAACCAAAAGCAGAATGCAAACAACAAAAGAAACCAGACAAAAACAAAACCACAAAACGATTAAAAACCAAACAACAAACTGCAAAAAAAACAAATAATACAATCAGAAACACTTACATTGCCACAATTACAAAACCCCACTGTAAAGAACATGAAATCACCTTAAAAACACCTCACACAAACTACAAAAACTAAAAAGAACACAGACAGAACTATAAAAGACACACAAAGAACCAAAGCCAGCCCACAAAAGCAGGAAAAGAAACACAGCCTACTCATATATTAAATTACCAAGAAATCAAATCCAGGAACAACGCCAAAAATACAAAGTGTAAAATCAACCAAAAGACTACAAATCAAAAAAAAGAAAACAGACAGCAAACAATCGAGGAACAAAAACAGAAAACTTAGATGACTTAGAAATAAAACAACTGTAGACAACACAACTCGGGAAACAAAACCAAAGACTGACTGGAAAAAAAACAAAAAAACCTAGACAGAAAAGTACATAATTACCTGGAACTAAACCAGATTACAAATAACCAAGGAGCTTAAAAAAAACAGAAATTCTCAAATTAATTGAAAACCATACCAGCACAAAAGAAACACAGGCAAAAAAAACAAAACAAACACAGAAGTTCAAATTATAACTAAGAGCAAAACCTAGACAGCAAAAGAAGAACAAACACAATAAACCATACACCCAACCAAAGGGCACTCCTGGAAAAAAAGTCAGGAGATACCCTATCATTGCCAGCAACACAACCCACACTGTAAATCCCCCTACCCCAAAAACAAATATTATATAAACAACCAAGAGAAAAGAAAAAAAACCCCAAAACCCCATTAATACACAACCAAAATCAAAAATGTCACCCACCTACACCCTATACCTCTCAATATCCGTCAGAAGTTGAATTTTAAAACCCCAGCAACAACTGAGCAGAGCGATGAGCGTGAGCATGTCCAGTCCTTTACCCACTCAGGTATCGCAGTCCAGAGCAACCGTAGGTGACACTTAAAAATGTTCTTAAAAAGCAGCCAAGCTCCCACTTTCCTCTTGTCGAACAAAGCGCTGTTTCGATACAGCAGTAAAGCGTGTCTAGCGAACGGCAGCACAATGTTCACTGCCCACATGCACTCGGATTTGCTGCCCACTGGCAGTCCAAACACCAGCGTCCACCGCAAGTCCGACTCAGAATCAGCCGCCCATCCGCAGCATCGCCTAAGCAAGCTGCAGACTGAGGTCCAGAACGTCTCTCTAGCAGTGCAGAATAAAAGCAGGTGCTCCAAAGTCTCGTCCTCAGTTTCACAGACAGCACATGTCCTTGAAAAGATCGATTTATCGATCTGTTTCCAGAATCACCCGCGTGAAGATTCGTCTGTGGCGTAATTTTGAACTCTGTGTTGAACACCGCGTGACCAGCATATTTGAGGTCAGCTGTCTTCCAGATCTCCAGGGCGCTGCGGTCCGGGAACGGCTCAGCCCAAGCCTTCTCCGCCGACGGTCTCTGACTTTCTCTCTGGCTCAGAAGACGGTACCACCGCTTAGCCGAGATCAACTGGAGAGGCATCAGGGCTCCATCACCCCTCAAAGCGAACTCAGGCAGGACGTTATCGCAGCAGTCTGGGGGGGCAGCAGGAGGTCTCCGTCTAAGAGCAGCTTTCCAGGAGGCAGGAAGACCCTGTTCAATCCGAAGACACAATGCTGCCACCACCCTGGGTCTGAACAACACACCGTTAGCACGCAGACACCGAAACACCGCTTCCCTGTCAACACCCCCCCCACACACTTACCACGTCATGGAGTCGGTGGAGGCCCGCCATCGCAAGGGGCACACACTCCAATATTCTGCTTCCGGGGACCAGACACAGGGGTTGCGAGACAAAGGCTGCTGCAACACCAGCTCTCCACTACTGCCCAGAGCCCTGAGCAGCAGCCTGGCCCTCCCCCACGCCTGAATGACTTCTCTGAAAAACACCTCAAGTCCCGCACACTGGGCCGTGGTCGCAACACTACAAAGGTTAAATAGCCCGCACGGCCCGCTCCGCTCTATCTGCTCTCTCAAGAAATCGACCCAACACGCCTTGTGACCCGGAGCAAGCAGCTTCCGGATCAGCTTCACTCTCTCCACCCGCTTCACTGTAGCCAGATCTCGGAGTCCTAAACCCCCCTCCCGAGGCTTAAGGATGAGAGTACCATGCGCAATGAGACTAGGCTTGCCCCTCCAGAGAAAACTCCGCACCGCCGTCTGAAGCTGCTGCATCACCTCCGCTGGGAGGGCATGAACCCGCAGCGTATGAGCTATTTTGGAGAGAACCAGGGCGTTCGTTACCACCACGCGGCCCCTCAGAGACAGGCTCCTCATGTTCCACTGTGCAAACCTGCTCCTGACTCCACCCAATACCTCCTCCCAGCTCTTAGCGCACGCCTCACCCGCATTACTCCCCAAATACACGCCAAGCACTTTTACAGACCCAGTGCCCACAGAAAACCGCCACCTCCCGGCGTGCACACCGCATCCCCGTAAAAGCGCCACCGTGGACTTCTCAATACTCACCAACCCCGACCCCTCCTCATAAGCGCGGAGGTGCCCCACGACTCTGCTCAGGCTCTCCTCCTCCCTCACCGTGACAACGACATCGTCGGCGTACAAGGAGGCCTTGACCTCCCTACCCAAGGGGGTGCGGACGCCGGCGATGCCCTCGTCACGGGAGATCAGCAGAGCGAGAGGTTCAATAGCCAGGCTAAAGAGCAGAGCCGAAAGGGGGCACCCCTGCCTCACTGACCTGCCTAAAACGAAGCCCTCCAAAACGCGCCCATTTAACTTCAGTTTGGAGACGGCGCTGCTATACAGCAGTCTTATCCACTCAACAAACTTAACACCAAACCCGTAGCTGCGCAGAAGGCGAAAAAGATAGTCGTGCCTGACCCTGTCAAAAGCCTTTTGGAAGTCCACATTTAACATTATACCTCCCGTAGCAGCCATAGCGGCTAAAGCACACTTAGTCGTCAGAATTTTATCCGCAATGTCCCTCCCTGGCACGCTGTAAGACTGCTCGTGGCCCACACACGAAGCAATGATCACCTTCAGCCTGTTCGCTAACACTTTCGCAAGAATCTTGTAGTCTGAATTCAAAACGGTAAGAGGCCTATAGCTCGCAAGGTCTCGCCTATCTCCCTTCCCCTTGTAAATAAGCGAAACCGCACCCTCCGCAAAACGCTCAGGCAACACATGAGCTCGACTCACCGCATCGAACACCTGCAGCAGAATGGGAGCCAGCTTTGCCTCGCAAGACCTGTACAGCTCCCCCGGCAGGCCGTCCAAACCTGGGCTCCTGTTGGACCGCAGCTCCCGAATGGCGGCCTCCACCTCCCGCAGTGTGAAGGGGGAGTCACAGAAGTCGCGGTCCGCAGCGCTCAGGCGTCCACCTACAACAGAACACAGAGCATCAGGACTGGTGACAGCATTACACTCCAGACTGAACACCTCCGTAAAATAGCTCCTCGCAACTTCAACCACCTCCCTCACCCCACCCACACAAACACCAGACGCGTCACGCAATTCTCTTATCAAAAACCTGCTCCTTTTGCTCTTTTCTAGACCAAGAAAAAAAGCAGTACATTTCTCTCCCTCAATGATATTCTGCACTCTGCTTCGTATAGCCGCCCCCTTACACCTGGCGCTGGAAAAAGTTTGCAGGACGAGCCCTTGCTATGAACCCGTTGTTGCTTCCTATTGTCTTTAATGTAAACCTTCCTCTACTGCAACTAAATTTTGATGAAATGCGACTCTTTCATCAAAGCGGAAGAGGCT